>VWZL01000643.1:139109-159473 GCA_013396915.1 Stercorarius parasiticus
CGACCCTCACTTCCGCCCGGCGCCGCTTCCGGCCGGCTGCCGGCTGGCACCATAGAGCGGGGCCGGGTCGGGCGGCGGGGCAGAGCAGAGAGGCCGCGCGAGCCGCACAAAGGGCGACGCTCCCTCCCGCCCGGCGCGCACCACCGAGATGTGTCAGGGCTGGAGGCGCTGGGGCCCAGCTTGAGTCCCTGGCCCGGGGTGACGGGGACAGGCCGGGGCTGCGGGGCGAGGGGCTGGGGCGGCCCCGGCCGTGCGGGGACTCGCGGTGGGCACCTCCTCGCTGGAGGCTGGGCCCGAGTCTGGGGGTTGGGCTCGGGCTCGGGCTTGGGCTGGGGCCCACTTGGGCCCAGGTCTTGGGGGGGCTAGGCCCGGGTCTGGGTCCACTTGGGCCTGGGGAGCAAGCCCCAGCTGTTGGGCCCAGGGAGAGGCCCCCAGGCGTCTTTCAGGAGGGTGCAGAGGTCCTTGCACCCCTGTGTCCCCCGTGGTAGTGGGTTTTGTCAGCAGCCCACTTGGGGCACAGCAGAAGGGAGCCAGCGTTCAGGTACCCTGGTTCATACCCCTGCCTGGGGACTGGCACTGCAGGCTGCCCCCCAGAATCCTGTAGGACCCCTGGGCCTCTGGGTTCTCCCTCGTTTAAAGCACTTTCTTCTGTTTCAGAGTGAGAGACCCTCCTGCACAGCACCAAGACAGTGCTCGCTGGCAATGAGCGCAGAAGTGGCTGTGTCTGAGGGTGCCAGCAGGGAGATGGAGGCCCTGTGCTCAGAGCTGCTCCTGCCCACACCAGGAGAAGCAGGAGCCATGGGAAGCCCTGGTGTGGTCAGTGCTGGCCTGGCCGGGACGCCCCCGCTCACTGCCAGCCAGGACTTGCTGCTGGCAGAGGCATCGATGCCTGGGGAAGGGGCTCATGCTGAAGGAAGCAATGTGGAAATATTCATCGAAGCAGTGGCTGGCAACGTGACGCTGAGCAACGCAGCCAATGCCACAGGTATGGGGTATAGGGAGGGCAGTGTGGCCCCGTGGTGCTCAGCAGAGGGAGAGAAGTCTGGCCAGGGCCCCTGTCCCCTCTAGCCGGTACCCTGGGGACAGCATGATGTCCTTGTGTCTCTGACCCTGTGTGCATCATGAGTTTGGTGCTACCATTCAGTGCAGAACTGGCACAAGCTGGGTTTGCGGATGGGGAGGGACGGCTGTGGGAGTTGCATGCCGGGTGAGGGGGTCTCTCGGGGCTGTCAGTAGGGATCAGGTGGAGAACTCCACCATGGACTGCCACCTCCAGCATGCTTCTCACCTGGGTCCAGTGTGGGCACATCCTGCTAGGAACGAGGCTGAGCCAGCCTCATGTCTCTGCATGCTTCAGAGGTGCTAAGGGACAGATGTGGTCATCATGGTCACCTAGGTGGTAGTGTGCCCTCTCTTATGGGAGATGTCCTGGGATACCCCGGCAGAGGAGGGCTATGGTTCTCCAAACTGTAATGTATGGCAACAGGGCTTTATCCTCCCCATCTGAAGCTGGAACTGAACTGCCAGTCCCAAACTGTGAACCTGGCAAAAGCCCTTTGTAATGCTTGTCCTTTGGTCTCTGCAGAGGTGCTGGTCAAAGTGGTGGAGCTCTATTTCTGTGAGAGGTGCAGCCAGAGCTTCCCGGAGGCCTCCCTGCTGTCCCAGCACGAGTGCCTACTGCTACCCCCCCCAGGGCACCTGGAGCTGCCTAGGGCACTGTTGGCTTCTGCCAGTGAGGGCCAGAGCGAGCCGGGGGGCTCGGAGCCACCTGGAGCCAGCAAGCAGGAGGCCTCTGCTCCCGAGCACCTGCTGTGCCCTATCTGCCGGGAGGCATTCATGCAGCCTGGTGAACTCAAGGAGCACTTCAAGACCCACCGCACCCCACTGGGAGTGCTGCCCTGCCCCGAGAAGGGCTGCTGCTTCACCACGGAGGACCGCAAGCAACTACGTGGCCACCTGCGCCGCCTGCATGGGGCCTCCCCTGTGTCCTGCAGCTACCGTGCCTGCCCACTGCTCTTCCCCAGCCACCCAGCCATGGAGCAGCACCACCGCACCCACTTCCCCTTCCACTGTGGCCACTGTGACTTCGTCACAGCCAATGCCAAGCTCTTCTGGCAGCACAGGAAGGGCCATCCTGCGGAGCCCCCTGATGAGACCCTCGTGACTGGCAGCTGTCCTGGCTCAGCACACCATGGCCTCACGCAGGAGCGCTGCATCGTGCCATTGGGTACGGCTGGGTGGGAGGGGTCAGGGCTTGTGGGTGCCGCAGAGGCTATGTTCCTGCATCCCAGCTGCAACTGGGAGGAGTTGGGGGAGAGGCTGTGCTGCCAGAGGGCTAGGGAGCCTTGTGTTCCTCCCTCCCTGCGGCACGGTTTGTGCCCCCATCTCAGCCAGGGGGTTTTTTGCACATGTGTGGGTGAGGGTGGGTGGCTCCCTCTTGCCTGGAGAATGATGATCTCTGTCTTTCCCCACTGAAGCAGCAGAAGGGCAGGAGGAGGCGGGGAATTGCCACTCTGGCTGGGAAGCCACCACAGCAGAAGCCAGGCCAGCAAAGCCCACAGGTGCTGGGGAGGGCTCCTTGGAGGGGCAGAAAGCATCAGCTGGAGAAGAGGACTCGGACAGCGTTGGGGATGAGTCACCGGAGGAGGACGGTGAGAGCCCCTGTGAAGGCGAGGCCAAAGAGGATGGGAAGGCGGCTCCCGAGAAAGCCAGAGTGCTGCGGGCACAGCACTTCAAAGGTAGGATGCAGAGCAATACGGGGAGCTGCTTGGGCTTTGTATTATGAACAAGCAGTGTGGCCTCGAGACTGGTGGGGAGACATGGGCTGGGCTGCTGGGACATGGGGGTCCTGTGCTATCCAGCAGCCTCATGTCTCCTGCATGTACCAGTGCACTGTTCCCCCCTCCCCTGCCCAAGCAAATGTGTACCTTCTCCTGTTGCTCGTCCTCTGCTGCTGCCAGGCTCAGACTAAAGCAGGCAAAAGTCTGCCTGGCTTTGGGAAGAAGGGGCACACGGGGAGGCCTGATTCAGGCTGCACTGGATCATCTTTGCTAGTGTTGAGCTGGAAGGAGCCCACCTGAACCATGCTGTTGGCTTCGAGTGGGGACAGTCCATCCAAGTAAATGTCTGCTGCGTGACTGCATATATGATAAACCCTCACCCCATCACAGCTGGATCAGGGAGAGAACATCTGCCTGTGCTCTTCTTCTTTGTCTCTTCCCTGCTGATGGCTTCCCCTTCTCTGCTCTCACAGGAGATGTTGCGGAGGGCTCCGAGTACCTCTACAAAACCCACATGTGCCCTGAATGCAAGCGGTGCTTCAAGAAGCGGACGCACCTGGTGGAGCACCTCCACCTGCACTTTCCTGACCCCAGCCTGCAGTGCCCCAACTGCCACAAGTACTTCACCAGCAAAAGCAAACTGAAAATCCACATGATGCGGGAGACAGGTGAGAAGGCTCACCGCTGCCCGCTCTGCCACTACAGCTCAGTGGAGAAGAACGCCCTCAACCGCCACATGGCCAGCATGCATGAGGACATTTCCAACTTCTACTCTGATGTTTACTCCTGCCCTGTCTGCGAGGAGAAGTTTCGGCTCAGCCAGGCCCTCAAAGAGCACTTGAAGACTCACAAAGCCGAGCCCAAGAGGCTGAGCTGCTTCCAGGGGGGCTGTGACTACTGTGCAGAGGACCGGAAGGAATTTGTCCGTCACCTCAAGGATGCTCATGGCATCAAGGCGGTGGAGTGCAAGTACCATGCCTGCTCGCTGCTCTTCGGCACAGCTGAGGCCATGGAGGCTCACCGAAAAACCCACTATGCCTTCCACTGCCAGCAGTGCGACTTCATCTGCTCCAACAAGCACGTTTTCCGCAAGCACAAGAAGCAGGGGCACCCGGGCAGTGAGCAGCTGCAGTGCAACTTCTGCCCCTATGCCACTTTCAACCCTGTGGAGTTTCATGACCACGTGGGCAAGATGCATGCCAATGAGAAGATCCACAAGTGCACTGAATGCACCTTTGCCACCGCACACAAGAGGGTGCTCATCCGGCACATGCTGCTGCACACTGGTGGGTGTCTGCTGTGGGGGTCCTGAGAGCCAAGCTGGGATGGGGGCACAGTCTTCCCTGACACTGAGTGGGCAGGGAGGGCTGGGTCAGGGTTCCTGGGTCCCATCACTGGCTCTTCCACCATAACATCACTTGGCTGAAGTTGTGGCATGCCCTCATCCCTGCTGTTACCCCAGCTCCTGCTGAGCTGGTTTCCCCACACAGGAAGGCAGGCTGTGCTGCCTTTAGCTGGGTGTCATGCTGAGAGCATTCCTGTGTTGCTTGCAGGAGAGAAACCTCACAAGTGTGAGCTCTGCGACTTCACATGCCGGGATGTGAGCTATCTGTCCAAGCACATGCTGACCCACTCCAATGACAAGAACTTCATGTGTACTGAGTGCGGGTATATCACCAAGTGGAAGCACTACCTGAATGTCCACATGCGCAAGCACACTGGAGATCTCCGGTACGACCCCCAGCCCTGCTAGCCTGGCAGCATAGACAGGGCTTCCTAAATCCTGCTCTGGGGGTCTGCTGCTCTGGGCTGCATTATGTGCCAGACTCTCTCATGCCTGGGGGATGGCTACAACCTGCTCTGCCTGGCATGTAAAAAATGCAGTCCTTGAGCTTGCAGGTTGTTGCCAGCATGGTGCTGCAGAAGCAAAGTTATCTTTGGTGTGTTTGCACTGCAAAGGAGGTGTATTACCATATCAGTGCAGCTCTGAGCTTGGGTTCATGGGCTCTGCTGATGTTTGTGGGCTAAGGCCAGCTTGGGAACATGCAGGACTCTGCCAAAACCTGGTTTTGCCTCTATTATCACCTCCTTTGGGTCTAGTCTGCCTCCAGGGATGCTGGAGGTGCTGCTGGTGTGACCAGTGTGCATGGAGGGTGATGCGGTCGCTGTATGGGATACCCAGGGAAGATACTTCCCATCCCCAGGCTTGGGATGTGAAGCACCAGCAGCACTAAAGGCTGCAGCAGGGACGAATTGCCTGTGGTAAGAGCAGCCTGGATGGTGAAGGTCGTATCTGGCAAACTGAACAGTACCCCTTCCCCACGTGTCTGGGACCGGGAAGCAGAGCTCAGCATGTCTGGCAGGGCTCAGCAAGCCCTGGTTCGTCACGCTTCCTGACCAATTCTGCTTTCCCCACAGGTACCAATGCAACCAGTGCTCGTACCGGTGCCACCGTGCTGACCAGCTGAGTAGCCACAAGCTGCGGCACCAGGGCAAAAGTCTGATCTGCGAGGTGTGTGGCTTTGCTTGCAAGCGCAAGTACGAGCTGCAGAAGCACATGCAGGCGAAGCACTCGCAGAACTACCAGGTGCCCATCTTCCAGTGCCAGTACTGTACCTACCAGACAAAGTATAAGCAAGCACTGCTGAACCATGAGAACTGCAAGCACACCAAGCAGAAGGAGTTTCGCTGTGCCCTCTGCTCCTACTGCACCTTCAGCAACACCAGCCTCTTCTTCCACAAGCGCAAGATTCACGGCTACGTCCCTGGTGACAAGGACTGGCTGGAAAACTACGCTAGCAAGGAGCTGGAGATCAGCTCGTCCGAGGCACTCTTTGGCTACGAGCTTGGTGCAGCCCTACGTGCAGATGCCAGCTCCCCCCTTGCCAGCAAGGAGCAGTGGGCAAAGGTGAAGCCACCCCAGCTGGAGCCCCAGGGGAAAGAGGGGGAACAAGCATTCATGGTGCCCCTCCTTAGGCAGGGTACCGCTCCGCACCAGAGTGGCGGCAAGGCAGAGGGAGCTGTGGGTGAGGGGAAGCAGAGTCATCCCACTGCTGGTCATGCCCTGGGAGATCACTGCGTGCAAGGAGACACTCCAGCAGGCTCGACTGAGCTCGCTGCTTCTGGGGACACGGCGGAGAGCTGCACATTGCAGTTGGAAGCACTGAATGTCTCATCTGACCCCCTCCTGGAGCATTTGAATGGAGAATCCTGCACGACACAGCCAGAGAGTGTGGAAATGCTGTCCTGCAAGGAGCCTCCTGCAGCCTATGAGGTGCTGGGCTCCCAGGATGACCTTAGCTTGGAGGACAATGACAATACGCTTGAAGACATCCCAGATTTTGAGGAAGAGGACGCAAATGTACAGCAGGATGAGGCAGTGAGGCTGGAGGACAGGGCAGTGGCAGGAGACAGCCAGGGAAAAGATACCCTAAGGGAAACCACAGGCCACCTTGAGGGGTCATGCTCAAACCACCCCAAGCTGATGGCAGACACTGAGATGAGAGAAACCAGCCAAGCTGAGCTGCCAGAGGCCTGGCTCAGTGTGCTGAAGATGGCTGAGCAGAGCCAGCCACCTGTCCCAGAGGACGTGGCCACCTCTGGTGATGATGCCAGAGGTGGCTCGGAATTGGTGCTGAAGGCACTGCGAAAGCAGGACAAGGAGCAGGCAGAGACGCTGGTGCTGGAGGGCAGGGTCCAGATGCTGGTGGTGCAGTCAGAGAGCCAGATCTTTAAGTGCGAGAAGTGCTCGTACATCACACGGAAGGAGAAGTCCATGTCCCTGCACTCCAAGGCCAGCTGTCAGAGCCGCCGGGCCCCGCTCATGTGCCACGAGTGCGGCACCAGCTTTAAGCAGCAAAGGGGGCTCAACACCCATCTCCTCAAGAAGTGCCCAGTCCTCCTGAAGAAGAACAAGATCCTCAAACCAGCTGGTCAAGAGCCACCTGCGTTGTGCCAACCTGCTGACCAGCCTGGTGATAATGGTATGGAAACATCGGAGAGTGAAAGGGGAGGCTCAGAGGAGTCTGGGCATGGTGAGAACCCCTGGGAGGCTGAACTGCTGCCTGGTAAAACGAAGGCAGCAGGCAGTCCTTTGGCTGGGGAACGGGCCTTGGGCTGTCCTACCCCTGAGAATTCCCTGCTGTGTGACAGCACAGAAGTGGCAGAAGAGCCTCCCCAGCCAGGGGATGGGGCTGATCCAGGTGGTGAGGCTTGTCCCCCCCAGCTTGGGAAACCCTTGGAGAAATATCATCTGGAGGGAGGGAAGCTGCACTGCAATGCCTGCTCCTTCGTCTGCTCCCGTGTCTCCACCATCACCTCCCATGTGGAGGATGGGTGCCGGAGCCTGGAGCAGTTCTGGTGTTCCCTGTGCCCTGAGGCTTTCCGCTCCCGGCGAGCCCTCAAGAGTCACTGTGCCGAGAAGCACATCGTGCGTCCTGAGGAGGACAGACCGCAAAGCACTGAGCTCCCCGAAGGGGGCCTGGCCAGCACTGAAATAGACCAGCCCAGTGAACCCCCCGTGGATGCAGCCACCCCGAAATCCACCCTGCCGAAGAGAAGGCGTTTCTCCTGCCCCACCTGCCCTTTCACCTGTCACCAGGAACGGGCCATGAAGACGCACAAGAAGAGGGGCTGCGTGGCGCTGGGTGAGTTTCGCTGCTCCTCCTGCCCCTTCACCTCCAAGGTGGCCAAAGCCCTGCGGCTGCACCGCAAGCTGCACCGCAAGCACTACAGCAAGCGGCCACAGCTGCAGTGCCGCCAGTGCGAGTTCACCTGCAAGCAGGCCCGCTGCCTGCGGCAGCACATCCGCATCAAGCATGAGGGGGTGAAGCCGCACAAGTGCCGCTACTGTGAGTTCAGCACCACGCGGCGATACCGCCTGGAAGCCCACCAGTCCCTGCACACCGGCGTGGGGCGCATCGCCTGCGGCATCTGCAGCCAGACCTTCGGCACCAACTCCAAGCTGCGCATCCACCGCCTGCGGGTGCACGAGAAGACACCCACCCACTTCTGTCCGCTCTGTGACTACAGCAGCTACCTGCAGAATGACATCACCCGCCACGTCAACAGCTGCCACCGCGGCGAGCTCAACTTTGGCTGCTCCCGCTGCGAGGCTCGCTTCAGCTCCGAGACGGCCCTCAAGCAGCACATCCTGCGGCGGCACGAGGAGAAGGTGTCCTACGGCTGCCCACGCTGCGGCTTCGTGTGCCACAGCGAGGCCACTCTCAAGTGCCACATGCAGAAGCAGCACCCGCACCTGGAGTGCAGCACCTGCAAGGAGACCTTTGCCACCCGGGAGGCTCTGGAGGAGCACAAGACACAGCATTTCAGCCACCGCTGTGAGCTGTGCAGCTTTGCAGCCAAGGAGCGGCAGCAGCTGGTGCGGCATTATGTGGAAAGCCACGAGCCGGCCACCCCCCAGGACAAACCCCTGCGGTGCCCCTTCTGTGACTTTGCCTGCCGCCACCAGCTCGTCTTCGACCAGCATATGAAGGGCCACGGGGGCACACGCGTGTACAAGTGCTCAGACTGCGAGTACACCACCAAGAACAGGCAGAAGATCACATGGCACATCCGCATCCACACTGGCGAGAAGCCCTACAAGTGCCACCTCTGTAAATACGCCTGTGCCGACCCTTCGCGTCTCAAGGTGAGAGCCCTGCTTGGGGATATATCCTACTGCATCTACATGGGTTGTGGGGGGATCCAGACATGGGGATTTGGGGAAGAAGAAACTCCCAAGGGGAGGTTTTTTTCTCTTCTGTTGCTCATACAGGAATAGGAGGCGAGTGGATAAAACTCAGTATGTTTCTTCCCTGCTCCGTGCTATTGCAGATTAAGGGGAAGGGGGATTTGTAGCAAAGCAAGAAGGTGGGCAGCTGTCCAAGTTCACTCTTCCCGCTGACATCTCTGGCTTCCTCTGGGTGCAGCCTTGCACCACTCGTAGCCAAGTTTGGCTGCCTGCTGGGTTGCAGCGGGCTCTGTGAGACCGGTTAGACACAGTGGAGGGAAAGCTCAGCTTCCCTGCAAGCAGAGTCAGACCCTGCCCTCATTCCTGTAGGTGATTAGCATCCTTATGCATGGTAAGGGCCTTTCCTAGAACAGGAGGGCCAGGTATGGGGTAATGGAGGGGAAAATGGTCTGGTTTTGCTAAAAGAAGTATTGACTTTTTTAATGGCCAAGCTGAGCTGGAGCCCTCTGGGGCTGCCTGGGCAAGGCTGTGCAATGCACTCAGCTCAGGGCTAGGTCTGTTGGGCTGGGTTTTAACCCGAACTTTGCCCTAAATACCAAACTGGCAAGAAAAGCCTGTGTCCCTCTGCAGGCTGGGATAGAGCAAGCTCAGCAGTACGGGGGTCTCATCCTGCCCACTGCCCACAGTCTGCCAGGCAAGCAGACAGCCCTCTTTGCCCCACGCAGTTTGAGATGTCAGAGCTGTCTTTGAGCCCCTTGCTGGCACCACAGAGCTCTGCCCCCAGGGCAGGGGACATGGCCTCATCCTGACCTTGCCCCCTTGCCCTGTGCCCAGTACCACATGCGGATCCACAAGGAGGAGCGGAAATACCTCTGCCCCGACTGCGGCTACAAGTGCAAGTGGGTGAACCAGCTCAAGTACCACATGACAAAGCACACAGGTGAGTGCTGCCCACCAGGAACAGGCTGTGGGGCACTGGGGCTGCGACTGCTCCGTGCTTCCTTTGTGACCAGTGGCCCAGCTAGAGGTGGTAGAGGACCCCCAGCAATCGGGGAGCAGCACATTCTTGTGTGCTGGTGGGTTGGGGACAGTGCCCCAGGCTTGGAGGGAAGGTGGGGTGGTACAGACGCCCGGCACCACGTGGTGCCATGGAAATGGGGGGGTCTTGGGATGCCTGCTGACATGATGGGGTGTAGGGGGGAGTCCCTGGGGAGTGATGCTCTGTTACAGGAACGGTGAGACCTGTGGGATGGAGGGCACCATCCCCCTGTCCCGGTGCCATCCCCTTCCCTATCCCCCCAGGCCTGAAGCCGTACAGCTGTGACGAGTGTGAGTACCGCACCAACCGGGCAGATGCCCTGCGGGTGCACAAGGAGACGCGGCACCGGGAGGCCCGCTCCTTCATCTGTGAGCAGTGTGGCAAGGCCTTCAAGACCCGTTTCCTCCTCAAGACCCACCTGAAGAAGCACAGCGAGGAGAAGCCCTATGTCTGCAATGCCTGCGGGCGAGCTTTCCGCTGGGCAGCTGGCCTGCGCCACCATTACCTGACCCACACCAATGAGCACCCCTTCTTCTGCCGCTACTGCCCCTATAAGGCCAAGCAGAAGTTCCAGGTCATAAAACACATCCAGCGGCATCACCCTGAGCACAGGGCCAGTGACCCCAGCCAAGGGGTGGGCAAGGACCCCAGCACACCCACCGTCCACCTCCACACCGTGCAGAGGGAGAGCCGGGCCAAGGATCCCCCTGAGATGGAGCAGGAACAAGGGTGCCCCACAGAGAAGGACGGCGCTTCGCAGTGAGGCTGAATCCTGACTGCTTTAAGGCCCCTGCTGGGGAGATGTATAGGCATATATGTATATGGGATGTAAAATATGCAGCTGTATAAAAGGAATCTCTAAGCTTCTTTTAATCCTTTTTCTTTGGGCCCTTTGGAGCTCTGTGTGAGCCATGGGGCAGGTGCCTGCAAGGAGAGAGCGCAAGCAGAAGCCCCCGTCTCTGTCCTGAGCGCCACTGCACCCAGACCGGAGCCTGCCTGTTACTGAACAATTTATTAAGTTGCTTACAGAGAAAGGACAGGGCAAGGGTTAGTAATGGGCATGGGCCAGGAGCAGCCCTGGGGGCTGCAGGGGCTGGGATGGGGGGCTCTGCAGGGTCGGGGGGCAGCAAGGACTGACTCCTCTCCCAGTTCTTCCCAGCCCTGGGGTTTGCTGGGCCCCAGTTTTGCTTCCTGGCCGGGGGGGACCAGCCCCCGTGGCAGAGCTAGGGGGCTGTGCACCATCTCTCCTCCTCCAAGCCGTGCCCATGGGTCAGGGTGGGTTGCATGTGGGGGGCGCAGGGGCCTGCACCAGGGCAGACCCTGCACTTACGCATGGGAGGCAGTGTCCCAAACCTGGGCAGGGGAGGTCAGTGCCTTTGCTCGGCCCCTGGAGGCTGCTGCAAACAGGAGCACAGCACCAACAATGGCACAGGGATGACACAAACAGCTCAACAAGAAGGCGATGCGGTTGGGTCTGCGGCCGCAGCTGCTTGGGGCTGATTCTGTGGCTTCCATCTGGGTCCTGCTCACCCCACAGACTCAGTCCCGCTCGGGACCGGGCGGCTCGGTGATGCGGATGTGGACGAAGAGAGAAGAGGGTGGGATGCTGGTGCCATCCTTGGAGAGGAGATGGATGTGGCGGTAGCCTGCAGTGGGGACAACGAGGCTCTGGCTGATGGCTGCCCCCCATGCAGCTCTCTAACACCCAGCTGAGCCCAGACACCGCTGCAGGGCTGTCCTGGGCCACCACCACCACCGGGCAGCAGCCGCTCACCAGGTTTGATGTTGGCAAAAGCTACAGTGAACTGGCCCACGAAGTCGTTCCTGGAGGTCTTGTCGTAATCCTCCACCACGAAGCGGACGAGGGCCAGCTCGGGCACATGGAGCTGGAACTGAAGCGTCTCGTCCCAGCGGGGGTTAAACCCTGGGAAGGGAGAGCGGCTGCTGGGAGGGAGAGGGAGAGCAGGGACAGGACCGCTTGGGCACAGCAGGGTCCCTGGTATGACTGTGGGCCTCACCGTTGTTCTCGATGTACTTGGTCTCCTGGCGTGCCTGGTCTGCAGGGACCCCGTGGATCTCCACACGTACCAGCGGGTCAATGATGGCTCCATCCTTGCTGTTGGCCACTTTGGGCAGCTGCTGCCCACTGATCACCTGCAGGAAGGGGCAGTGACCCCGTAAGCCAGGGAGAAGCCGAACTGATCTGCTAGGGAGGCTGCTCAGCTCTGGCGTGCTACCCAGCAGTGTTACCACCCGGCTGGGACCAACAGAGCCCCAGGACACTGTCATGGCTCCCCAGAGTCTCTCCTCAGCCCCATACCTGGATCGTCAGGGTGATGGGGCCAGGGCCCTCCCGGCTGCTGGGGTCACTGGGGATGAAGAGAGTCTCCTCATCCCTCATGAAGGGGGGTTTGAGCACGTAGCCACAGCGGCCATTCTGGCTGAAGAGCCCGTCACACAGGTCCATCTCCGTGCCGGCCGTCTGGAAGTTCAGGGCCACTGGGAGAAGGTGGTAGGGAAAGGGTTCAGGGCAGCTTGGAGACCATGCTCTGCTTGGAGGTAAGAACCGGCCTGTCCCTGTGGCCAGAGAGACATGGGGCCACACAGAGGGACCTCGGCTCCCCGACGCAGGGCAAGAGACAGACCTGGCTCCAGCCAGGGTTGCAGCTGGCACCAACATGGGTGCTGATGGTGCCATTTGGCACAGGACCCGGCGCATATCCCCAGCCCGCAGCCCTGGCGCCCCCCGGCCATACCAATCTGGCACCCCACGTTCCACATCTCCTGGGGGCTGTAGTTGGAGGAGTCGGTTCGCATCCCGCTGGGGTAGATGCGTGTCAGCTGCCAGGCGTTGTGGCGGACAAACTCATTCCCTAGGGATGGAGCATGAGGGCCACTTGTGGGGTCATGCCCTGGCCTGCGCAGCCACCCACAACATGTGCTGCCCATCTATCCATCCATCCTCCCTCCCATCTACCCACCCATCCATCCACCCACCAACTCTCATCCCTCTCCCCTCTTAGTAACCCAGGCATCCTGCCTTGCTTTCTAAGCACCCCCTCACCCGCCAGAGCCAAACCCCAGGATACGGCCCTGCTGGACCCTCCTTCTCCCAGACAGGGAGGGAACCCCGGTATCTGGAGACGCTAGCTCTACACCTGAGGAAGCTGCCTGCCCCCTCCACCCTGGCCCACTCCCTGCATTCTGCTATCCCCTCCTCCTCACCCGCATCCCGGATGAGCTTCCTGGCCTTGGCCTCGGAGAGGGAGGAGATCTCAGAGGGCCGGGAATGGCTGCGGGCCTCCTGGAAGCCCCGGAAGGACACGCTCTTGCAGTAGACGACGCAGTCGGACAACGCCTGTGCCAGGCTCTCCTTGTCCTTCTGCAAGGCAGGGCCATGTTAGGTCTCCCCTGATGGGTGCACCGTCTCCCAGCACTCACCCAGAATGGGGGTCTACAGCCCGAGGCAGCTGAGAACAGTCATGGGGTGCTGGGGGTGGCAGCATCCCCAGCACAAGCAGCCTTCCTGCCGGGAACAAAGCAGGCAGGGGACTCCCAACATGGTGTCACCACAGGCACACTGTGCGAAGAGGGGGCTGGCATGGCCAGGGGCAGAAAGGGCTGTTCCTCCTGCCTGGTGATATCCCTGCAGTCTCTGCTGGTCCCCAGCCTGGGCCACCCACCTTTGCTCTCCTCCTCTCCTCCTCCACCTCTGCGCCGTTGTCATCATCAGACACATCGGGTGCCTCATCCCCCGCCCCATCCAGCGTGTCCTCCAGCCGACCTATCTTCTTCCCCTTCAGCAGGATCTTGTGCTTCAGCTCCTACGGGGTTGAGGATGGAGAGGTAGACACCTTGGGGTTGCCCATCTCCTCCATGGGACTTGCTGTCCCCCGATCCCCAGCACCTCTGGGACCAGCACCACCGTCTCCCTTCAGCACCCAGGAGGGAATGGTGTTAGGAGGGCTCTGCCCTGCTGTCCGGCTCTGCAGGGCATGGGGACACAACCCTGGGGACAGCTTTGGGACCTCTGTGAACATGAGGACACAGTGTCCCAAGGGTCCCCAAGTGCTCCAGTGGAGCAGGATGATGCTGGGACAGGGATGGCCTTTCCTCTAGACAGCAGAGCCACCTCCTCACCCCACTCCCAGGCAGGACAGTGATGTCCAGCATGGCTATGCTCTGTCCCTACCTCTGGGGATGGGAGCTGGGTGGGGACACGCCCATCGGTGGTGGTGGTAAGGAGCTGTTCCCCCAGGATGGTCTTCAGCTGATGGGCCAGGACCTCCTGCTGCTCCATGCTGCAGTGGTTCTCCAGGGACAGGATCACTGGGTAGTCTGAGGTCTGGGGAGCAATGTGCCCAGCTGGAGATCAGCCTTGGTGGGGCTGGGGAGCTCTCACAAGGCTTTTCCCAGGCATGGTCAGTGCCAGGAAGGAGCCCATTGTGCACCCTTGTATCCCCCTGAGACCTTCACACCCCTTCAGCATTCCCCCATATTCCATCTCACCCCTGCACACCCCTGTGTCCCCCAGGCCCCATGTCACCCCTGCACCTCCAGCAGACCATCCCCTGTCCCGGCACAGAGCAGGGCCATGAGCCAGACCCCCTAGTGCTGCTCCCTGGGAAAGGACACAGCCACCCTCCTTGCCCACGGTGGGGTCAGACCTGCTGCAGCACCAGGCGTGTGAGCCCCAGCACTGTTCCCCCTCCAGAGATCCATCCCTGCCCCAAATCGCAGCCTCACCCCCCCTGCCACCCACCAAGGCCCACCCACGACACCCAGCACCCAGGGAAGGGTGCCCTACCTTGAAGGCGTATTTCCCCAGGGTGCTCACCACCTCCCGGAAAGGGATCTTGGAGGTGAACGTGTGGCCGTGGTACACCATGGGCTCCCCGTTCGGCCCATCCCAGCAATCCACCTCCAGGCACCGGCAGCCCCGTTTCAGAGCCCTAGGGGTAGGTGGTCACCCGTGGGACCCCGCACCTGGCCAGGGCACCAGCCCCCTGCCCTCCCCTCTGCCTGTGGGTGTCACCCCTGCAGGGACCAGGGGACAACCGCCAAGGGTGGGGATGCTGCTGCATGCAGGGCAGGTAGAGCTGGGCTCAGCATCCCCCTTGCTGAGCACCACATGGCATGGCCATAGGGGTGCTGAACCACGGAGGAAGCAAAGGAGCTTCTGGGTTTGCCCCATGGGGATGCCTGGGACATGGCGTTGGGGCAGGAGGGTGCTGGGGGGCAGCCAGGAGGGAGCAGCCCCTTTACCTGATGTAGCCCTCGATGCTGCTCTGGCCCCGGATCTGGTCCTCTATCAGGTAGGTGTTGTGGGAGGAAGAGATGAAGTAGTGGCAGAGCGGCTGGCTCATGTCCTGCCACAGCACCCGGTGCCGGGGGTTGAAGATGGAGCCCTCCGGGGAGCAGAGGTAGATGAGGAACCCGTCGGCACTCAGAGCATGGCGAGCCCGGGCTGCAGGCGGAGTGGGAGGCTCAGCAACAGACGGGGACCCGCAGGGGATGGGACCACTACAAACAGGGCTGCTAGTGGCTCCTGGCATCCCCAACCTGGTGGGCACAGCTGCTGCCAGAGGCTGGGGCACAGGGAGAGATGCCCTGGAGCAGCAGTCGTGGGAAGGTGGGCAGTGGACTCCTAAGCTGGAGCTCGCACCCCATGGCTGGTCAACCTCCTACACCAAAATGGTCCAGGAATGGACCAAAGAGAGGGAAACTGCGCCCAGATCACACCATGGTGAGCCTTCCCCCTGTGCCCACCCACAGAAGGATGGGGCTGGGGGTGCCCCTGCAATGGGGCTGTGGGGCTCAGCCTCTGTCCCCATATGTAGAGCACAGCCGATGTCCGGTCTGGCTCTCACCTGTCTCTGACGGTTCGTACTTGTCGATGAGCTCCATGGCCAGCTCCTCTGTGCCCTCATCCTCCAGCTGCTCCTGCCGCAGGAAATCCACCAGCTCCAGCAGCGTCAGCTTCTTCCCATCCTCAGAGAAGTCCTGGAAGAGGCTAAGCACCTCCTCACGCTGCGTGAGGGCCTTGTAGAAGAGCACAAACTCCTCCCCTTCCAGCGTCCCCGACTCTGACTTGTCGGCAGCCTGCAAGAGAGCTCACTCAGCACCCAGCCAGGGCAAAATGGGGTGTCCTGGCCTCCCCATGGGGCTGGAGAGGGGAGAAGGGGGGGGTCCCACCCCCAACAGAGGGCACAGAGAGTCCACGCCAACCGCAGGGGTAGGCATCAATCAATGCTTGGATGGATTGGCAGATGAAGGGTTGGTTGGGTGGACTGATAGGTGGATGGGTCCATGAGAGATGGACAAACAGGTGGAGGAACAGATTGATGGATGGATGGATGGATGGATGGATGGATGGATGGATGGATGGATGGATGATTACATGGATGGATGGACGGATGGACAGCTAGACCAATGGTTGGGTTGATGGATAAATAAACAGATGGCTGGTTAGCTGGATGGACAGATAGCAGCTGCGTGGACAAATGAATGGGAGGGAGGAACAGCTGCCTTGGCTGGTTGGGTTGGGTCAACAAATAAATGGACGGATGGGTGAATGGATAGATGGATGGATGGATGGATGGATGGACGGACAGAGGGACAGATAGGAGAAAGTGAACAGATCCTTCTGCAGGGGGGTGTTGTGCAGCTTGTTCCAGCCCCTTCAGCCCCTCCCCAGCCCCTCCAGGCCCTCAGGTGCGGTGCTTACCTGGAAGAGCCGCAGGGCATGATCCTCGTTCATGTCCACATTCATCATCTTGAGGAGACGCTGCACCTCCTTGAAGTTCATGCGCCCATCCTTATTCTTGTCGGCTTTCTGAAACCAGTCACGAATCCACGTGCAAGAAAGCAGGGCAGATGTTAAGGGAAAGGACCTCGGCTAAGAGAGATGGAGCTGGGGAGCATCAGAGGGCCTCTTTTCCTTTTTCTGTGGGCTCTCCCTGCCTTGATGCAGGTGATGAGACACAGAAGACCTAAGCACATGGCAAAGCAGGAGATGGGGGAAGGACTGGGTGTGGAGGGCAGAGTGATGCCCATAGGAAGGATATTGATCTATCTTCTCCCTTTGGTCCATGCTGGTGGCCACCTCGATGAGCTGGCGCAGCCCCTGGACCCAGCACTGTGCTTCCACTGCTGAGCCAGCAATGAGGTCCAGGTTGCCCCGGCGGCCATAGAAGACGATGGTGAAGCAGCGCTCAGGGGGGAACTCCTCAGCCAGGCTCTGCAGCACCTCCGACTGGTGCCCTTCCCGCACCGTCTCCACGTCGCTGATGGAGACTGGGGCAGAGGGAGGGGAGGCCTGTCTATGGGGGACAAGGACTGCAGGGCAGGGGACACTGCCCACAGACATCTATCCTTCCAGTCATCTCTTCTTCCACTCATCCAACCATCCATCCATCCATCCATCCATCCATCCATCCACTGAGCTACTCATCCATCCATCTAACCATTGAGTTATCCATCCATCCCTCCGTCCATCCATCCCTCTGTCCGTCCATCCATCCATCCATCCATCCATCCATCCATCCATCCATCCATCCCATTGAGCTACTCATCCATCTGCACCTCTCTCTGCCTGCTCCTACACAGGCATGCCAGTGCTTCCACTTGTGTCAGCTGCAATTTCTACTCAGCCCTTGTGAGCCAGAGGTCCTGCTGGGGACAGGATACTTCATGGAGAGGTGTGGGCAAGAAGAGCCCATACATGCACGCAGAGCCCCTCTTGAATGCCCCAGCACCATTTGCAGGCATGGCTCCAAGAATCTCCATAATTTCACACTCCTGTTCACTCTTAACCCTACCGATGGCCCCATGAAAAACACACAGCAGCCAGTACTCACAGGCAGACTCAATTTTGCCCGTCCTCTTGGACTGGTACCAGATGGTCATGCAGTCATCCTGCAGCTTGAAGAAACGCTGCTTCTTCCAGCTCTTGGACTTGACTTTGCGCATCAGCGTCCCTTGCTGCATCTGCTCCAGCGTGTCTGTGAGCTGGATGCCTGGGGGCAGCGTGAGCTGCATCACTGAGGGTGGGGGTATCCAGGCACTGCACCCTGCCACCTTGCTCCCTCCTACCCTTGGGACCCCACGTGGTCCCTCAATTTGGGATGGAGGAGGGACGGACCCAAAACAAACTCCCTTTGCAGCACGAGGGGCAGAAGGTAATTCCCCATCGACCCTTCCCACCCGCCCTGGGCACTTCCAAGCCCCATCCCAATGGCTGTGGTGGGGTGGAGATGCTTCCGAGAGTGGCAAAGTGAGCTCTGCCCCCACATTTGTCCCGGTGTAAATCCAGATGTCCCGGTGCCCTACCCCACGCCTCCCCTCCGCCGGGGCACTCACGGGCGTTGCACAGCAGCGATGCCATGGCTCTGCCTCCTCCGCGCTGGTGACCGCTGGGGAGGGAAGAGAGAGGGCAGCTGGGGGGAGCGGGGACGGAGCGACCCTCCCTGTGCCTGGGTGGGCTCCGGCCGTGTCCACACATATGCGAGGTGCGTGTGCCCCTGCCCCTGTGCGAGCGCACCTGCGCCTGTCTTCTGCTGGGTCACTGCTCTCCTTAAGTGTCGAGTTCACCCCGCCGCGCTCGTGAAATATTAATTTGCGTTACCGGGAAGCCGGAGCTCAAAAAGGTGTCGGAGGAAAACAGAAAAACTTGCGAGTGTGGCCGCCAGCAGCCCGGCAGGTACCAGAGCCCTGGTGCTCCCCCCGCTCACTGCTCCCCAGGGGAGAATGAGCTGCGGGAGCTGGGAAAAACTGGGGGTGCCCAGGAGAGCCAAGAACAAGCCCTCACCGCCCGGGAAATGGCCCCCAACCAGCAAATTTGGAAGGAAGAGAGAGCCTTACTTGCTGTAAGAGGAAGGAAGGGGGCATAGAGCAGGACCCTCAGCTCCCCCAGCCCCTTCTCCCTGGGGAACATCAATGCCCTGGGGCCACAACCGCAGCGGGAGCGGTTTCGGGAGCACGCTGCGACAAGTGGGACTATAAATACAAACGGACTGACAATAAGGCTTTGATTAGGCTCTTAAGGCTTTAATTAGACTGACAAATCGCTGGATGTGCCTGTCACCCGGCTGTTGGAGCTGAGCCCTCGAGGAGCGGATGCCTCTGCAGCCAGTGAGCTGGGATTTGGGTGCAGGAGGGGACCCGGGGGTCCCTGGGGGCGAAGGACTCTGTGCCGGGGCATGGGGGTGGCAGCCCTGCCCCAGGCCCCTGACTCAGCACAGGCACCGGCGGCACGGGGCTGGGAATAGCTGGTGCCGTCAGTGTGCAGGCAGCTGCCAAGCCTGGCTGCCAGACCCTCGCAGGCTCAGCAGCAGGAGGGTGGCCGTCCCCTGCTCGGTGTGGGGACAGGCAGGGCAGATCCCCAGCGCAGTACTGGCTGGGGCGGCGGGGGCTGCCTGTCCACGCTCTGGGGGACCTCGCGTGTTGCTGGAGACACGGGGTGGCTGGGATGCCGTCCCAGCTGCCTCCCAGCAGTGCCCAGCACCAAGGCTGTGTGTTGCCAGCACCAGCCCTTCTTGCAGGGCTCAGACCGCAAGGATTCGGTGCAGTGCCTGCACCCTCCCACATCTAATGTGCCGGGGAGGGCACCGACACACCAGCCCAGAGCTCAGGGCGCCCACACCCACAAATGGGGAGGTGGCACCATGCTCCTCTCGGGCCCTGCAGAGTGGGTGCCCTGATGCTTGCTGGCAGGCTCCAGGGTGCCCTGTGTCCCCCCACACAGCATGCTCTCAGCCGCCCTGCACCCCACGGCCTGCAGGGAACCAGCAGGGGGACAAACCCAGTCACACACCTGCCTGCACCCTCCTACCTGCTGGCAGCACCCAGCCCGGCATGGCCGCTTTGCAGCGTCACAGCTCCAGGTCCCCACCTGCCCTGTGGCCCCTGTGCTGCAGCAGGCGAGGGGCTGGAAATGGGGATGGTTTTGGGAAGCTGGGGTGGAGGGAGAGGCACCGGGGCTGGAGGAGCAGCAAGAGACACTGGTCTGGGACAGGGATGGGCTTGGTGCCACCATCAGGGCTGTCCTCTCTGCGCCCTGCCACACGTGTGTGCAAGGAGGCAGCATGGAAGGGAGCTGCTTGCAGCCCCCAGGCCCGTAACCACACTGAGATTTTGGAGCTAAACTGATCTCCCCCAGTGCCAGCCCTTCCAGGCTCCCAGCACGGCCCAAGCATGCCCAGCCTTGCCCTGGCCGCCGGAGCTGTGCCTTCCCCATGCACACAGCAAAGAAGAGACGAGCCCTTCCAGCGCCGGGAAGATCCCGCAAATGCGGCTGCAAGGACATGGCTGTCCCGCTCACCTCAGTGACGCCCTGAGCCCGGCGCAGCCCAACTCCACGCATCCCCCCCCTCATCCCAGTTTGAGTTACACTGTCGAGGAGAGCGGGATGGGAGCCAGGGGCTGGAGAAACCCAACCCAAGGGCTTCCCACAGGGCAGCTGTCTCCTGCCAGGGACAGCCCCAGCTGCCCCCAGCACACACTGAGCCACAGTGGCTTCTCTCCTGGAGGTGACAGTCCCCAAGAGGAGCTGGAGAGCCAGCGGGTGTGAGTCCTCCCCAGCTACTCCAGCGCAGAGTCCCCCCCGGCAGAATTAAATGTCACCGTGGGGGTGGCTGTGCCAAAGCAGGGAGGGGTGCCCCCCCCTCCCACCGGACACCCCCCAGCCTCCTGCTGTCCCAGTGTGCCCGCAGACTGCCCGTGTCCCCGGGCTCTGCTCAGCCCCACTGCCCGACACAGCCTTCCCACCTGCCCCAGGACACGCCACAGCGCCCGGGGACGGAGCCTGACCCACGCAGGGGGACCAGCCGGCCAGTCAGAGGTGGGGATCCGGG
>VWZL01000643.1:161058-175111 GCA_013396915.1 Stercorarius parasiticus
GAGACGCCTGGCAGGCAGCGGCGGGCAGGGAAGCCGGCATACCTGGATCCTGCAGGATGTTGCTCCCAGCTATCCTGCGGCAAGAGATTATCGGTCAGTGGCCTGCCAACCACCACAAGGCAGATTCTTCCCTAACACTAAGCTCTGTTTGATATGCCAGGCAGCAGCCCCGCTGGGCAGGAGCTGGACTAGATGGGAGGCCAGCACACATCAGCTCCCAGCCGCTGGTTAGCTGTGGGAGCGCACTATTTACAGCACAAGAGCCACAGTCCTGCTGTCTTCTCCTCCCTCAGAGCCCTGGGAAGCAAGCTTATGACACGTGGGTTCATGGCAAGTAATCCACCCCTCTTCTTGGGGCGAGCACTGCGGTGGCCCAGCTCCAACCACTGCCTCCACGTCAAAGGAAAGGAAGAGAGAAGCTCACTGCGCCAGTCAGATGCAGAGCCAGGAGCAAGGATGTGTTGGCAGGGAAGAAAGCTGTCCCCGGGCTACCTGCAGCTGAGTAGCAGTCTTAAGAGGCGATAAACCAACTGGATCGGCTTTTATTCAGCTCGCTCGTCTAAACAAACGTGTAAACAAGGAGTGACAAGGAACTGGAGGGACAATGGTGCGCACACCCCATGTCACACACCGCTTGGGTGGAGGCTGAGCTAGCTGAAGAGCAGACATCTGCAACTACCCTCTGCCTGGCGGTGAGGGCAGAGATGCCAGCCAAGCCTCCTGGAGAGACAGGGATCTTTACAGATTGTTTTTATTGATTTTTTTCTTTTTGAAGCTGTGGTATCAGCATTTGCTGGTGTTGCGATCCCCAGAGGCATGCTGCATTGCTACAGAGCAGCCCTTTGGCTGGGCAGGATGGTCCGAAAGGACGGCAGCCAGCTGGCGTGCCCAGTTTGTTATGGAAGAGGTCACCTGTTCCTGGTTCTTTGTAAACCTGAGCTGTTTCTTCCCCAGTCCCCCACCTCCGCAAGCAGTCATTGCGGAGGAAGAGGGATGCCTCGTGGGTCAGTGACTTGACCCTCTTGCAGGTTCTTGACAAGCTGAGCAAGCCAGCGCTTTGTGGTGGTGTCATCCTTCAGGACCTGGGCGAAGGTGGTGTCCTTCAGTTGGTCAGGAAGGCATTGCCTGAGAGCTTCACGTGCCCTACATCAAGAGACAAGAAACGGGGCCCAACAAATAAACTCACAGGGGCAAGAGGGGAGCAAACCCCATGGGGACACGATGCTCCTTTGCCTGGGGGTCTCGCTGGCAGGGCCAGCCAAGGAAAGCACCGAGCAGCAGCACATGGCACTCGGCCAGCCAGCACAGCTCCCATCCCTGATGCTAGACCCCACCAAGCCAAGCCCTGTGCCCTGACACCCATCAGTCAAGAGCAACACAATGTCAGGAGAGGCTTAGACAACAAATACATACCCAGGGGCTCTGGGCAGAGTTGCTAATCAGCTGAGGGAATGCACACCGATTTCAAGCTGAATTTCATCTATTGGTTTCTACTGCCAACAGGACACGTGATGCAGAAGAGGGACAGCATAGCGTACCTTCCACACCTCAGTCCCTCCCTCATACCTACTCCAAGCTACGTTTGAGCTCAGGCAGTCGTAACCTGAACAGCTTGAATCTGCACAAGCCCCACACCGTCACCATTTCTCCCATGTACCATAAAAGCTCCTGGGACTAGCAATAAAAAAAGCAAACAAACCAAAAAAAACCCACCCATTTTCCACACTGAGCTAAGGCTGACGGAAGGACAGACAAGGAACCTTGACTCTCCCCCCGAGTGGGCATTGTGGAGAACTGCACTTCCAAGGGAATGGGAGAAGCCCCTGCCCAAACTCCTAAAATGTTTACCTGGGGTTATCGGAAAGGCGAAGGTAGCAGCGGACAACGTGTTTCAGCAGACGTGCTGATGGCTCCTTGGAGAGCTGCAGGACCATTTTACCCTGTTTGACAGAGGCCAGTGCCACCAGTTAAAGTCTTTGTAAGAGCAGCTTCACAATCAGCAGCAACTGGGAAAGACCATTAAATCACTCACTCTGGCTTCCCACACATCACAGCCCATTACCTTTCACCTGGATGCCCCCACGTGGAGCCCAGTGCTCTGCTTGCCAAGATGCTTTTGAGAAGAGCAGCTAGCCACGACTTGCCAAGGATTCTCCCAGCAGCTCGGGGAAAGCTTGTCTCATCTCTGTTTGGTTTTTACCTCACCAGGACTGCTTAGTGGTCCAACTCTGCTAGATTAAAGAGAACCTGGGGTTTCCTCCTTGTGGAGGAAGGCAAATGTATCCCAAACGCTTTGATAAGCTCAGGATGAGTCATGCTGTGAGGTGTGTTCCCAAGCTCTGCAACACTCCCTGTTCTCATCTGCGCTGCATTCATTTCAATGCGCTTTTAAAACATTAACTATAGCCTGGGAAGCCATGGTGAAGGACTGCGCTCACCCACACCACGTATAGTAAGATCCACATCTGGTCTTATCATGCACCCAAAAGTTTTATTTTCTTTTTCTGCTACATCCTTCATTAAGCCATTACCGGGAAGTAAGACCAGGGCAGATCTCCCCAGTCCAGCCTCCATTTCTCACACTATGTAAGACTTTGCACATGGTTGCATCTTTGAATGCACGCAGCCTAGCGAACAGTGTGGATGCCTTCAAATGCCTGTTTTGAAGGACTTTAACAGTCTCCTTCCTCATGTTTAGGAGTCAATCAGATCTGCCCAACAAGCTGGTTTTTTCTGTGTAAAACTTTATTGGCTAGCACTAATCATTTTCTTCATTAGACAAATTCACCTGTATTTGGATATTCAGGCAGTTAGCAATTCGCAGGGCCCCCTCATCTGCCCTTTTGCAAGCTTCCTGTTCTCAGCAGTTCCCCAGGATACCAATATTTCTTCGAAATAAAGAACAACAAGCCAGAGAGCTCCTCAGACAGCTCCTAGATGGGAATTACTAACTCGCTCTTTTAAAAGCATCTAATACATGCATAACATCTTACTCCGTTATCAGCAGACAAGGAAGTAAATCATCACTCTCATGAGACAGGAGTACGCTATCCCAATTTTTGAAATAGAGAACAGAAATGTCTATCAACATTTTAATCTTTCTCCGTAGCGTTATGGAATACTAACCATGTCAGTGCTTCACCCACTGGTGGGATTATGCCACAGCTAGGACTTCTCCCGTGCTAGCACAGCTTTACAGGCCCACATCCTCCTGCGTTCATACCTTTCCCAGCCACAGATTCTTCCTTGGTTTCCTTCCCTCCTCTCCCCTACCCCAGGGTTTCTAATTGTGTCCTTCACTTTGCCCCCAAACCAGATGTACTTTCATCAAAGCCGACCCTTTTCTTGAATGCAAAAATCACATCACATTGGATATTATGGACGTCAGCTCACAATCGTTCATATTTTGCTGTTTGTGGGTGAATTAGGAGGTAACATTTTCTTTACACTTGGGAAAACAGACAGACAATTATTCCCAATGAAAGCATCAACATTTAGGCACAGAACCAGCATTGCAAAACACTTAACTTAATGCTGGATTTTCTTCTCCTGAGACTGCTCTTTAAAAAGCAAACAAGCAACCACCAAACACAAAAGCAGGACAATAGCTATTCCAGGGCAAATGTGTTCCCCTCGGCAAACTCAAAGATAATAAAGCTCAAATTGGGATTATTACTCCTGGGATGAACAAATTACGAGTACTCAAACTTCTTCGCAGGGAACAGGGAATGGACAAAAGTTGTCTGCTCTCTCTGTGTTCCAACACAAGAATTAGAGTCATAGGCAGCAGCTAGTAGGAGACAGGTTCAAAGAGGAAAAGGAGGAGGCTGGCCTCCCAGGCAGCAAACAGCAAACTTGTGAAACTCCTCAGTAAAGGACACTGTGGACACAAAAGGTTTCCATGGGTTCAAGGGAAGAATAGGACAAACACTGGGGGTTACTGCATAGGAAGTCCACAACTGGCCCCAGAAATCCAAAGCTGAAAACGGCTGTCAGCTGTGAGACTGTTATGAAGGCAAGTATCATATACGCTTGCCCTGGTCTTACTCCTTTGCTCAACCTGCTGCTCTTTCAACCTGTCGTGGGAGGCAGAGATGGGAAATGTATCCACAGTCTGACCTGCGTGACCACTCTCACGTGAAATTAAATCAATTCACATCAAACCAACAACCCTGAAAACTCTTTTTCTTCTCTGGAGATGTTTACTTGGTTTATCTTGGGGACTTAGTATATTACAACTAATAAGTGTTCTCTTGACATGCAAATCATAGATATACAAAAGAAACAAGCGGGAGCAGAGAGCTACAGTGTCGTGAGCAGTCAGCCCAAGAATGATTTGCCCCTCTCATCCTGTGCTCCAGCCAGAGAGCAGTAAAGCAGCTGCTGAAGAAGCCTGGCTGCTGGAGCATTATTTTTTTCTTTTTTTAAAAGGAGGAAACAAATAATCTTACCAGTATCATGGCAACATGGGAAAACCGCTCGTAAGTCTGACAGATATATGCCAGCCCTGTGTCATCCAGGAGGATTTTCTGAAGAATAAAGGTAGCAACCTAGAATGGGAAAAAAGCAGAAAAGAAAGCATATAAACAACTTATTTAACCTGAAAAGGGACAGCCTTTGTGCTCTGTTCTTTTCAAGGTGGTCCCAGAGCTGAAAGACCTTTCAGCAGGCAGCAAATGCTTTACTCAGTGAAAGTTTAAAGCCAAAAGAAAATGCGGGACGCTACGCAATGCTTGGCATCTCTGGCTAAAGAAATGGACACAAAGCAGTCTGTACAAGATGACTGGATGAAGGTTGCATAAGACAGCAACTACTGCCGGGCCACTCAGGACAGCCTCAGGATTACAGCCACGCTACTCTAGTCATAGAGCAAGAAGCAGGAGAAGGATATGTCCTTTGGCCCTGCCATCTAGACGGAAAGCTGGTTTCAGTTTTCATCTTGAGCATTACTGATTCGTCACAAGACATATGACTTTCTGGAAGAACCTCAGCCAGACGTGTCAGCAGGCTTCACCAGAGACATGCACACAGAATAAAACCTATGGCCAGCCTACCTGGGTCATCAGACCAGTCTGACCACAGATCTGAGCTCAGGGGGAAAGAGGTCTCTGACCAGAAGAGACAACAAACTGACCCAGTGCGCTGAACATTCCCATAACCACCACTAACAGCTGCTGCCCAACCTCTGCACTGCGTAGCTACAGCATTTTTTCTCTCAGGCCAAGGAAAGTTGATCCAACTCAGCCCTGAAAGTTACTCTGCAGGGCTGCAAAGGAGGGAACAGGTGTTGAGAGCAGTAATATCTTTCCCAGCAAAACTACCAAGCTCAGGAACTCCATCTTATTTTGGTGGTTTTGGTTTGTTTGTTTTTTGAGAATGTAAAAAGTCCACCCAGAGTTGCCCCAGCATTTGCAACAGGACACAAGCCAACTCTGCAGGTTACTGGTTGCCTAGTCAGTCAGAGATAAACAACAAGTCTTAATTAGGACAAAAAGAATAGGTACCGTTTTGGAGAGTTCACTGCCAGACTCCATAATGCGTAAGCACAGAGGGATAATTTCTGTTGTCAATAAGAAATTTATCACTTCTTGCTCATCAGTTTTCACCAAGGCCCCTTGAAGGAAAAACAAAGACCAAAATCAATAAATGATAAATTGTTTCCAAAAACATCTCACTTCCAAAGAGGTCCTGTACTGTGTCCTCCCTTGAAATCATTAGGTCTGAATAGCAGGCAGAGCAACTGTCATCCTAAATATGCTGCAGCACATGGCTGGAGAAGAAATCGTTTCGGCAGCATAGAAGTAATGAAGCTGGGTTTGAAGGGTGGTTTGTTTTTCAGAAAGGGGATGCATTCTTGGCTCTCCCCCAGTGGTAACAAAAACACAAGAGGATCATGTCACCCACAGCGACTTCTGAAAAGAAGAAATGCATTTTAAGACCCTCATTATGCATTGAGAAAGAAATGTTTTGGGCAGAAAGAAGAAAAAAAACAACAAACCAGGATAAGGGGAAGACAGGGCAAATGCACCCAAGTCAATCAATGACAAAAACCCAAAGAAAGCCCAGTCTGCATCCACCCATCCCAGTATCTATCTGGCTGGGCTGAGGGGGAAGGCTCAACAAGCCTGCAGGTGCTTGTAGTCACAGGAAACATATTTTTGGCAATGCATCCAGTGTTTTGTTATTACTGAAAGGCCCAGTTTCTATGCACTAAGAGGAATCTGCCTCCACAACTGATGGAAAAAGAGCAGCTCCTCCTGTTAATACTACAAGACTCAAAAGATCCCGATAAAGAGAGACCTGTGATTTTGGTCGTGCAGCTCTATACCCACAGCATGAACCGCATCCAACTTGGTAAGAAACCAGTGCTCCAGCATCAGTTTGACCACTTACCAATCACTCCGAGGCTCGTGAGCCGCAGATACTCAAACGGACGTGTCTTGCTAACTGTGTGCAAGAAGGGGTACAGGAAGAGAGGGATATGAGCTGCCAGAAAAGCTGACCTGTAGGAAAGGGAGAACATCCAACATGAGAGACGAGGAACACAAGGTGAGCACACAATCCAGCGTTAACGTGCAGAGCCTCAGGTTGTTCCTGACAGACACTATTGCTGCTGCTACTCAAAAAAGGGTAACAGTCCATTCTCTTATGGAAAGGTATGAAATAAATTTTGTACTGGGTGCAGCACAAAACCTAACACGTAAACTGTCAGTTACCTGCATCACTGCTTCCAGCTGACCAGAAAGAGAGCACATCCTGTTGTTTTCATTATCTCTTCCTGCCACCAAGACACTCTGCTCTGTACATTTCAGTGTTGCATTTCACCTGCACCCATGGGCAGGGACAGTCAGCCACAATGCATGTGTAAAGCCTCTGCATGACAGAAATCCAGACTGGCTGATGTCTAGGCATTACCACAGTTCAAATGTGCACAGCCATCTCTCCCCAGGTCCTCACACTGCCTTCTGACAATGGCAAAAAAAACCCACACTGCAGGGAGAAACCTGGAGACTGCTCTGCCAGCAGAGGAAAGCTCTCTTGAATAATCATCCACCATTCTTCCTCTGTTTAAAGTTTGAAAACTGAAAATGTAAAGGTGTGTGGAGTAAAACTACCCTATTTCTTTGGATATCACCTCATGGAGGGCTGCTGTTTAACACTACTTTGCAGCAGCTGAAAAACAACTTCAGCTATGCAGCACTTTCTCCTCATCAGGAACAGAAACACGAGATCATATATCTCTGGGTAGTTTTCTTCTGAGTTTTAGCTACTGATTTTGTCTGAACCAACATCTTCTTTTCCCTTGCTGACATGGGCTGGACACAGGTTGAGAAAACTCGAGTCAGGCACTGGCTGAGGACTCCAGACATGGCTCTGCTACTGCTCCCTTGCCACACAGTCTCTGGGAAGGAGAGTCTTGCTCGTTCCACCCTTTGGACAGCTGGTCTAAATAACTGTAAGCTGCTGGTCTAAATAACTGTAAGCTCATTAAAATGAGGATCCTGCACACAGCACAAAGGCACCCTTATCTCTGGCTGAGCTCCCAGGAGCTGCCACAACCCAATGTTTTGCGAATTTGCAGGATCCCAGGATGATCCAGGGAATGCAATGCATTTAGGTCCACCATAAAGCTGTCATCGTGATAATCCGTGCAAACAAGTGAAACCAGCAGGCAGCTGCCTATCTTCCAGCTCTGTCCTCCGTTCCACTTCTCTTAGTAAAAAAGAAGAGAGGAGCTTACATACTTCTGGAGTCAGACAGATAGGCTTAGCTGTCAACATCAACACCTTAGAAAACTCATGCACTTGGAAATGCTTACCTTGTTTCAGGATGCGATGCAACACACTGTAGCAGAGCTAAAGCATTGCAGACTCTGTTGGACTGATGGGCTGTCAAAGTGGGAGGGTTGATTGATGGATAAATATTTACAATTTCCTAAAAATTAACAGATGAAGAAGAGTTAAAGGAGAAAAACATCAGAAAGCTGCACTAAAGCACTTGCCCAGCAAGGAACTATGATGACAGGAGATGACAGTCTGCTTTCACCAAACATCACTTTCAAGTTACATGGCAGCCACCATGCTGCCCAGGCAAGGTCAGAGCTGGATCAGAGTCAATTTGACAAGAAGTCACAGGAATGCATTCAAACCTTAATTTCAGTAAAAAAGGGTGCATTTGATTTCCTGGCTCTTCACTAGTGTAGAAACTGCTTTGTTTTGAACTTCCAGATCGAACAGGAGTGTTGTTCCTGTGCCTAGAAGCAAAGCGCACCCACTCTATTCATACTGTAGCTGCTGGTGCTCTTCTAACTCAATGAAGGGGAAGCAGCTGAGGGCGAAAAATCTGATTTAGAAATCTGCCTGATTCCAACTACAGCTCCCTTCTAATTTTCTTCACTTGTTTCAGGGCCACTCTGAGAACAGTCTGACATTGCCAGTCTTGCACTCTTTTCTTTCCTTCTTGGAAAGAAATTACTAGGTTCAGCACTGAGAGAGAGACAGTCATCAGCTGTAGAGTAGTTTGCCGCTCAGTTTAACATGAAATGCAGGTACATTCCCTTGTAAGGATCTCTGGAGCAGTGAGCAGCATTCCATTCACCTGCTGCCTTTCCAGCGGGCTCCCTGTAAGGACAACCTTCTGACCAGGAAGTGCTCAAGCTCATGCAAAACAAATCAAACCAGAGATCTTAAGAGTAAGACTGTTGTGGCTCTGCTATGACACTGTATGAAAATAAGCAGAACGTGATCCACAGGGAGCTCATACACCCAAGAACTCGCCTGTTCCCCTTCCAACTATACAAGCCGTCTAAATAGAAATCTTCCAGTCTCTGCACACATCACCTTGCTAGTGATGATTAATGGCAAACAGGCTTCCCATTTCGGCTCCCCTCATCAAATGATCCAACATACATCATACTACCAGCAATGGCAATAAGGGACCCCACCAGTACCTCCCCAGATCTGCCCCATGGGTGCACAAGCTCTGCAATGTGCTGGTGCTACACCACGGAATAAAGATGCCATCAGTCCTACCCACCTGAAGGAGCGCTGCAATTGTGCCAAACGAGTGCCACAGCATCGGGGCAAGGTCAGGCACGGACTCACGCTTCTTGCTCAGCTCCAGCAATGCATTCTCCCGCGTCTCAGGGCTGGACAACTCATTGATCCACTGGTAGATCTTTTCGCGGTCAACCTGAGCCAACGCTGTTGGCACAGGCTGGGAGGGAGACGAGAAAACTTCAGTCCAAACAATTTATTCAAATCTCACCCAAACCCTTCCCACAACCTGGCAGATAAGCAAAAGTGTTCAAGAAGCTCCTGACTTGGGGAGGAAGGAATTAAAGCTGTATTAAGATGCTCTGGATATGGATCCCTTCCTTAGATTAGTCTTATTATTTCACCTATTTGAAATGCAAAGGTTTTACTTTCTGGCCTGACTCATTAGGACAGTCTTTCATAATCAGCCTGTCAAGTAGCACCTTGTAACTTCATTCAGCAATATAAGACAGCCATGCTGCTACCTGTCTGTGCCAGCAGAGCTCCCAGGGAGGTCACACATACTTTAGCCAGCTATAATTTGCCCCACCTGCATTTAGCACACATTCATTTCATGCTTCAAGTGCAAGCTTCCACAAACTCAAAGGCAGACACTACCTCTCCAAAAACATCCATGACACTGGAACCTGCCAATGGGATTCACTCAATGTACATGAGAAAAATATTCACACAAATACTAGAAAAATTCTTACTGCTCCAACATCAGCATGACACTGTGCACAGCCAGTGACATCTGCTGTTAGAGCCATCTCATATTCATCCCATGTATCTTGTTTACATGTATGGAGCTAAAAGGGAATTTTTCAAGACTGATTTTGTGCAAAAATTCCTGTTCAAAATAAACCCAGAGAAGGGCAGATCTGTATACGCAGTCAAGGTACATTTTCTACTACTCAGGAGAAACGCATGATTTCTCTTCTGTCTTTCTTGGAACATCAGGGAAAGAACAGCATCAAGGCCAACAAGTTTTCAAGCCAAAAAAAATGAGGGAGCACTGGGAAGGAAAGGAAGAGAAACAGGGACTGTGGAATTGTAGCATAGTCTCTGTGGAGAGGGCAAGGTACAAGTCTTTCAATGGAAGTTTGTCTCGCCTCTGCTGGCCAAAGCAGCACTCAAGGTGGAAACTAACGCTCAGCAGGCTTCCTAACTAGACAGTTTGCTGATTCAGATACAAAATTTTGAGGAAGACAAACATCAGCATTAAAACCTCCTGTGTGAACACTTCCAAAAGCCAGTTCAGAACCTATTCAAACATTCTGCCACAGTGCTTACTACAGTGCTTACACAGTGCTTACTTACTCAAGTAAGTAAAGCTAGCCTGCATACAACCAGCTCAGCATCCCCAAGCATACGGCAATCACAGCTGGGAACAGAGAATGGACTGTATTTCATTTCTTTTTTTTAAAACCCAGACTGAAACTTTTCATGCACTTACCACAACAGATGTGAGCACTGCCTGTACCGCACTGGCAACACTACTACTAAGCAGCTCACTGAGGCACTGAAGAGAACACAAAGGAGTTCAGGAATTGAAAGTGGCTGTAACCTAACCTGAAACTATATGTCAGAGTCAGGCTCCCAGAACTGCAGGGGGGATGAAGGGAGACTTATTAATCTTTGGCAGGCACATCCAGAGCTTTCTGTCTCTATTTCTGCAAAGGTTTCCCTTCTTCGTTCATCCACATATTATATCTATAGTCATGTACAAAGAGATTCTTCCCCAGCTGTGGGATTCTCTCTCCCCCAGCCACTTCCATCGTATTATTTCACGTAAATGTCTATATAAAAGCCAGTGTGCTGTTAGCAATCCCTGTACTCTTGAGACTCAAATACCTTTTTAGCTGTTCATCTTTCCTCCTATCTTCTTTTTTGTCATCTACTCAATTTTTTCCCCCAGACCTTCACAGTAAATTAGTAATCCTGACAAATTTATTGTGCTCTTATAGCTGGGAGTGCAATTCCAATGGCAACTCCAACACTGGAGCTCAGAAAGAGAGAGAGAGAAAATGAACACAGCTCATTTGTTTTCATTTGGGATGGCAGAGTGACAAGCAGTGTAGCAATAATGTTGTTACAATTGTGTTATCTAAAGCTTCCATCTATTTTTCTAGACTCACTGGAAGTTTCAGTTCCTGTAAGCTTAAATACATCGACCCTTTAAAAGCACAATCACGTGTTTGTGATCCCTAGAGAACACTAAGTAGATTTTCCACACAATTAAGTTTATGATGTCCAATATCTGTCTTAGCCAGAACCAACTGCTTTTCACAGGCTCTACGGCTGCTCCTCTCATTTTAGTTTAAATTGAAAGATATATTTTTTTCCTAATCTTCTACTTTATTGTTGTTCCCCCTTCTCCCTCTAAAACACAAAATTCTGGGGAACTCCAAGGGCTACACACAAATCCTGCAAGCTCCGAGACAGAACCCTGCCAGGCAGGCTTTTTTTTTTTTTTGCAAACAGGGAAAGCAAAAGTTCTCAACACAGCACAAACTAGCCACCTCTGCATCATGAAAGACCTTGTAACACCTTCCTCAATAGGAACGGCACTACCTCAAACATGCATGCCCAATTACATCTCCAACAAACCAGATTTAGGCAACTGGCTTTCTCTTCCTAATTGAGCAGTGGCTGCTAGGCAAATGGTAAAAGTACTGGTCAACTAAAGCAGAACATCGACTAACTGGATACCTGTGCTTTTTAAACTATTTTGATGGATCACCAACTCAAAATGAACTTTGAATTTCAATAGCAGGTTTGTATTGAGCTTTCAACACCTTACTGCTAGTTACAGCTACATTTATTGCTTTCAGCCTGTTCTCGAGCCTCTAGCACATTATGCTGTCTTCAGGTCTGAAATAGAAGTGTCAGCTCTGCCACCAGCATCACTGTTGTCATGGTTTCAGTTGGGATAGAGTTAACTTTCTTACTAGCAGCTGGTATAGTGCTATGTTTTAGATTTGGGATGAAAGCGATGTTGATAGTGCACTGATGGTTTTGGTTGTTGCTAAGCAGTCAAGGCCTTTTCTGCTCCTCACACCACCCCACCAAAGAGCAGGCTGGGGGTGCACAAGAACTGCTGGGGACACAGCCAGGACAGTTGACCCGAACTGAGTGAAGGGATATTGCATACCATATGACATGGTGCTCAGTATATGAAGCTAGGAGAAGAAAAAGGAAGGGGGAGAACATTTGGAGTTATGGTGCTTGTCTTCCCAAGTAACTGTTACGCGTGATGGAGCCCTGCTTTCCTGGGGATGGCTGAACACCTGCCTGCTGACAGGAAGCAGTGAATGAACTCCTTGGTTTTACTTTGCTTGCGTGCGTGGCTTTTGTTCTACTTATTAAAGTGTCTTTACCTCAACCCATGACTTTTCTCACTTTTACTCTTCTCATTCTCTTCCCCATCCCAACTGGGGGAGTGAGCGAGCGGATGCGTGGTTCTAGCTTCTGGCTGGGGTTAAACCACAACAACTTCATAAAGACCAATGCTCTGGCTTACCACAGCTTTATCACGACAGCATTCACAACACCCAAAGAGATTCCTGAGACAATTCATGACCCTACTAAGAGGTGATGTTATTTACTGCAGCTCCCAGGCACATCTCCAGAGCCAGCCTTCTCTGTCACCTTTAGTCTAAGCATACTAACCAACTGTGGTAGGAAACATTTCCATATAGAACTACCAGGTGGCATGAATCACATATAAATTAAATATACATTTAAGTGAGTCCCCAAGTTGATTTCTATTCCTGAAACAGATTATTTTGTAACACAGATAGAGGATTAATGGAAGATATAACAGTCCCTCACGCGTTTCAACAAGCACTTAGGAATTACATTGCTATAAAAATATAAATGCTGATTAAGAGAGTTCTTTATGATCTTGCACACCCTTCTATGCTCCAGAAAGCGTCACTTTAAATCAGAAGTATTTGCCAGCACTCCAAGAACCAATTTAAAGTCTCAAACACTCAAACAAAGTGGGAAGACTTAAAAAGTTCTCTTAACTCCTGTTCATAAGTACTTCACTCACTCTTGTTAGTTTAAGCAGATCCTTGAGCTAAGCTCATTTGAAAACAGCTGTAACTACTGGTCTTGCAATATACCTTCCAAACCCAATACACACCAGAGACGCAATCACTGGTATTGTGTCTTACACACGCAATGAATGTGCACTTGCAGAAGGGAAAAACAAGACACAGACTGGCTCAGATAGCAGATACGATGCAATAACTACACACGTTCAAACTCAGCTTCCATTTTTTAACTCAACCAGCCAAAGTACCATTCTACTCCCACCAGCATGAACATCAGGCAGCATCCCATCCCATCCCATCACGGCAGCTTCCTGACAGGGAGGAGGTCAAGCACCAACTACACACAGCACTGCAAGTTACTGGGGGAAAAGGGAAGAAGGAACAGGCAGTCTCTGCCTTTCCTCTCGCTTGCCTGCCACCCTGAGGAACTTTTTGCTACCTCCTCTTTCCCTCTGCAGTCAAGACCAAAAATAAAAGAGCTCCCCAGAGAATAGAGTGGGTGTCTGGGCACGCAGGAAGCATCCAGGCGCAGGGAGGGAGGGCGGCAGGAGGGAAGAAGGGAAAACCTTATGTGATACACACCGGGCAGGAGGAGGACAGCCCGGGCACCCAGTAGGGAAGCCCTCCTGGTCGCTGGGCGAGCCACCCAGTCACCATGAGCAGCAGATAAAGGCACGGCCGCCATGGGGAGGCACAGAGGAGCCCACAGGGGAGTAGCCGGGACAAGGAGGCCTACCACTACCAAAGCCATCCCGCCGCCAGGGCGCTGAGGGGAAGGAGGCCACAACCCCCCACAGACCCGCTCCCCGCGCGGCCTGGCGCTACCGGGGTCCCATCCCCAGCCCCACCCACGCCCCCCCAGAGCACGGAGCCGCGCCTCACCGCGGCCGTGGCCAAGCTGTGCATGGTGGGAGCAGTGCTCGGTGCCGGGCCCGCCTCAGGAGGCCACCGCCATCG
>VWZL01000643.1:175390-219606 GCA_013396915.1 Stercorarius parasiticus
TATTTAAAATAATCCCCTCTTCCCCCCCTACCGTGCTGACCGGGAGCCCGCGGCGGTGTGTGTGTGTGTGGGGGGGGCTGTTCCTCGTTTTAAGTCGTTTTAAGTGTTATCGAGAAGTTCTGTGGGTTGGGGCTGCTCGGCTCGCAGCAGTTGAGGGATCGGCATGTTGCTGACCAAAGTGGGAGAGGTTTTATTAATCTTAAGTTTATTAATCTTAAATTTATTAATCTTAAATTTCCTTCTGTCTCACTTTCCTTTGCTGCATTTAAAAACGCCGGCCAAACCCTTCTACCAAACTTCCGCAGAAACTTTAATCCACACTTACATCTCTCTCTCTGCAAATATTCTTTGGCCTGCCTAGTTATGTGTTTCTCCTCTTTTAACAGGTTTTAAAGGTGGAGTGTGCTCGCTCTTTCCCGTGAGAAAGCATGGCTCCGCTCAAGGTGCACGGACCCGTCCGGATGCGCAGCATGCAGACTGGGATTACAAAATGGAAAGAAGGGAGCTTTGAAATTGTGGAGAAGGACAACAAAGTGAGTCTAGTGGTTCACTACAATGTTGGAGGAATTCCAAAGACGTTTCAGGTACACCAAATATTAAGGCTTTTGTTTGAGCAGTGCATGGATTGTGCTCTTTTGTGAACAGCTGTCCTCTTCAAGGCTATTAAGTGTCACACAAACTTCCCTCTGTCACAGCTTCTTGTTCCTCGTTTCCTGAACACTAATCCCTTTGTGTAGCTCTCTTGTAATTCACGTGTATTGTTAAAGGATCTGTTGAGGTCAGCATCGAGATACCACTGAATGGGAAGAACCAAAAACCAGGAGAAAAGTTACCAAAGTACTTAGCATCATGGCTCATATGTTCAGATTTTTGGAATGTATAACCTTACTGTTACCGGTCCATTTGCAGAATCTACAGGTGAAGATCCTGAACACTTTGTGCTAGCAGTTTTCACAGCTGAAGAGCATCTGTGTTAACACACTTGTAACCTTTCTGCTTGTTTGTACAAGACTCTGCTGAAGAGCAGTTGTTACAGTTTTAGGTTTTAAAGATGTCAGGCAGTGTGGTTTCCTCACTGGGAGACTGATGCAGATCACTGTTAAGGAGTCTCTTGCAACATTCACACTAAATTGCCTTTTTTTTTTTTCATTCTACGGTTGTTTTCAGCTCAGTCTTCCTACGTTTTTTGTACAAAATGCCCCAAAAAGAATGTGAAGGAGTGTTTTTCTGTAAGAAATTTCCATATGATTTAAAAATATGTAGAGTATATAAGAGCAGTTGGAAAAAAAAATCCTATCTTATTTACTAACTTTGTAAACTGATCTGAATGTTGGCTTCTGCTTTTTCGTGCCGCTGTTGCTTTTCGTCAGTAGTGTTCACCAGACTTTTCTCTGAGCTGTTTAGTTCTGTGTGAGGACTTGGTGAAAAAAAGTTCACTATATTTTTGAAAGATCAGGTTTTGCTGCCTTAGTGTGCTGAAAAGTCTCAGCAAAGAATTTGTCAGCCTGTGTTGCTCTTGGAATCAAGGTGTGAGAAAATCATTAGCTGTGGGTAGTTCTTAACTGTTACTGTAGACTTGAAAAGGATCGTCTGCCTTCTCACGTGTGATGCTGCGACTGCATGTTTGATTTAATCCAGTGTTGGACCACGTTCCTTCTGAGAAGACTGATCTCCTCTTCTCCTCGTACCTTCCCTGGATGCTTGTTCTTCCACGCTCCTTTCTGCCTGGACTAGTGTTGACGTTGTGTGACAGTGACTTGAAAGGTGGTTCCGTGGGGAGGATTAGCCTATGGAACAGCTTGCCATGGCCTAAAGGGGCAGGTTTTGTTACCAGCCTCTCACATGTGCTGGCTCTGACACTCGTCAGATCTCTCTGTGAGCTCAGTGGAGGGTTTTCATGTGAATTAATTTGGGGAAAGGTCCAAATGCGAGATCTGGTGGAGGGGGTGATATGGCACCATGCAGCTGGCACCGCAGCAGAGGAGGAGGAGGAGGAGGACATGCTGCATCTTTACACCTATTGTTTTTGTCTGGATAGTGGTTATTTTTTGGTGGGATCTGCTTTCTGGTCCTGTTCATCTTGAAGCAACACAGACACAAGCACCAGAGCGTTGGTGGGAGCGAACCTCAGGCAGGGAGAGCTGCCTGCACCTTGTGCTGCAGCCATGTACTTGAGTGTATTTGTGTGAGCTAGCCCCAGTCTGTCACAGTGCTCTTGCCTGCTGCTTCAGGTGTGGCAAATTCCTGATAATTTTGCTTTAGAAAGTAGCATTCTCTTTTTTTGACAAGTTGCTGTGGGAGAAAAGTGGGTGATTTCCCCATGTTTTTTTACTTTGCTGTAATGGAACATTTGAATGGATCCAGGGTTATATTTCTTTCTACAGTGACTGGTGCATCATCAAATATCTTATGTCAAATGATACATTTTGATAACGTTTCAGAGCTTTGGCTAAGTTGTCCTAGATGCTAGATATGTATTAAGAGAAATACTTTGTTTACCCCCACCTCCTGAGACTTTGTGGCATCGACTGGGTCGTAACAGGTGCATGGAGAGTATGGATGGAGCCCTCTCATGATAGCATTTTGAGTTGAAATAGGTTGTTTTGCACTGAGGTGGTGAAGTAACTGTAATCCCTTTGCACTGGGCTCAGTATTTTAGGAGAGGATGAAATATTTGGAGCCCCCTTCTCAATTCTTAGGTCTTTGAAGACATTTTTAGCTTATATTTTAAAAAAAAAAACCCACAACAAAACAACCATCCTCCCAAAAAGACCCCAAAGCACAAGGATTGAGCACAAAGTATTTCAGAAGCATGATTTTCCCAGCAAAATAAACCGTTATTTTCCAATGAGGTGTTTTTCCAGCCTCTCTTATAAATCACTGTGTCTGGATTGACTTTCCAAGAAGCTAGAGATCTGTATGGAAAAAAAGAAATATCACTGATGGATGTGGAGTGCCTTTTACTATCTCAGTCTTTTATAGACCTGAATAAATTTAAATAAAAATTAGGAATAATTTTTATTTTTTAAACTTGTGTGTAATTTGAAGGAGACAAGACAGGTTCTAGAGCAACATATAGCAAAACTTTTGTGTTAGACATGAACACTAATTACACTCTATTAATTCAACATCGTTATTTAGGTCAGTAGCGTGGCAGTATGCAGGTCAGGCCAAATTAGGCGAAGACTCCAATCTGATGGGCAGCGTTTTACCCTGTCCTGTAGTGCCTGATGACCTTGGCTGTGGTTTCCAATCTTGCATGGAGCATTGAGTATAGCAATATACTGGCACGGAGATCATTGTGTAGCTAGTGCCCGATCTTAGGCAAGGCTAAAGGAAGTGGCAACAAAATGAAGAATTAAGCGAAAAAGGACAAGGGAATTGAAAATGAGGGTGTGCTTAGGTACGGATTGCCGAACTTCCATGCAGCCTGCAGATGTGAAAGGTTCTTTTGCTTTAGGAGTTACCCTCAACCTGCCTGAATAGTAGAGCCTTTGCTGAGCAGCCAGTTCTTATAGGTGACTTAGCATGAAGTGACAATTAAGTAATCATATAATAAAGTAGCAGCGGCATTATTAGGGAGCACAAATTGTTATTAAAATTCTTGTGCTTGACCATAACCCTGAAAGTTTTGACACCACTTAATTGTTACAAGGTTGCATATAGACTAAGCAAGTTTCTTACTGACTTACTCCCTTAACAAATTTTTTAACCTATATCAAATCTGCCTTCCCTGCAAGCAAATTACTAGGTGAGTAGAAGTTTGTACTTAATGTTTAAAACTTTCCCCATCTTAAATTATATTTCAAACTTGATGTGGAAGTTCCAGGCAGCTAAACTGGACTGCACGAAGCTCTTACTCCTTCATGTTCAAAAATGTCACACTCAATAGCAAAATAAGTTTCAGAAGGCTTTTCCAGGAATATAGGAACTAATGAGCTGTAATGATACTGTCTTTTCAGTTCTGTCAGCCTCCAAGATCACTGATTGCATTAATCCTGTGAGGCTTAGTGTTTGCTTGAAATGGACCAAGAAGTATTTTGGTGCAAGTGCCTCTTACCCTCTCTCTTTGAAGTGTTTTGTTTGAATTTGTAAGTGTTTTCGCCTTTTAAAAATGGGTTGATGTTTATAGTCACTTTCTTGTTTTCAGCTAAGCCATAACATTAAAACTGTGACCTTAAGACCAAATGGTAGAAAACTGTGCTGCCTGATGCTAACGCTAAAGGATACCAGCTTCCTGACGATTGATAAGGTACCATTTAAAGATGCAAATGAAATGCGGATGTATTTGGATGCGGTCCATCAAGACAGGGTTCATACTGGTAAGTGCAATTGTTGTAAATCATGTTAATAGCAGTTTGGAGAGGGGTTGGTGCCGTGTTTTCTTTTTTTCACCTTTAGCCATTTTGTCCTCCTTGTGTTACTGACTTTTCACCTTTGTGTAAATGCTTCTTTCTGGCGCTGAACCACAATTTTTGCTATATGCCTTGCTGCTAACGTAACTTTGTCACACTGAACAATAAGCAGAGATTAAATGTAGGGATTGTTTATGTTGTAAGTGTGTTGGTATTTGAAAAACTCTTGTCTGTTAATCACACATGTGCATAGTCTCTTTCCTTTTTATTTTACCTCTTATTTTATTTTGTTCTTTTTATGGATAGGAACTGCCAACTGAATAAATGACCAATATAAGGGATATCCATAAACATGTGCTTATGTCTGTGCACTCAGAGTATCATACTGTCTGTTGGCAAGAAACCTAGTATGTCCCTTCCAAAATCAACTCCAGCTAAATAACATCTTATAAATAAGAATGCCAATCAGTTAAATGACAATCAAATAAAATGTTGTGTACTTTTCCTGTCAGCTGGGAAACCCTCTCAGGGATCTGGCAGCTTTGGAGGTGTTCTGGGCAGCAGGACCACACAGAAGGAAGCTAATAGGCAATTCTCTTATATAGAGAACCAGGTTTGTTTAATTGTTCAAATTTTTCCTCTCCTTTAATTTTATTTCATTCATTTCTTCCTTTCGTTCTCTTATTGTATGTTGCAATAGCACAGTAAATACTCGTTTTGCATCCAAAGTCTTTGTAATCTGGAGGGCTTGGAATAGATGTATGCAGGGTGGTTGGCAACGGTGTGTCTTGCTCGTGAGGAGCCATGCATTCTGTGTGAATAAGAAAGGTCAGTGTCTGGCTGTAGAAGACATAATGTGTTCTTCGTGCTGAGCTATCAGTCAGGCAGTGAAGAAGCAAAAATAGAGGGAAAAGTACACGATTAAGACTTGCTTCTCACATAGTTCTGAATATCTCTTTGTTTATACTGAACACCTTACATAGCAACTGAACATGTTATAGTCAGCATAGGTCTTAATGAGTTTAGCAGACTTCAGCCAAATGTATATATTGAAAAACTGATGACCCAATTTTGTATCGGGATAAAGTTATTGAGTTTGTGGCGGTCTGCTCAGTTTTTTGTGTAAATTTTGCAGACTTTTCCCTGAAAGTGGTTTTCCTTCAAAATATTTTTGTTCTTCCTTTTCTCCCTGCATAACACAGATTTCATGGTGTATCTACCGGCTTTAATTTACTTTGTTATCTCTGTGAATACACTTGTATTACCGTCCTGAGGGAAAACATTTTTGACATTGTCCCAAAACAAACTTTACATGTTACTTAAAGGCAATCTCACAGTAAAAACTCTATGGCTGTATATACAGTGTTAAGATTAGACATGTGTAGTTTTCAAGTCTAAAATTGACCAACATTCCTTAGTCAACTGACTATTAGCTCTTTCCATTGCATTACATGTGTCACTTGCTTGGCCCAAGGCTGTCAGGGCACTGTTCTAATTGTGTGGTTTTTAATACAGCTGCTGTTGGGGGGTTTTTTTTTGAGTTTTTTTTTTTAATGCCACTCGGGATTGATCTGGGGATAGTTAGGATCATGCCTCAGGTTTTGTGATGTCAAAGCATGTAAAGGAGATTTTAAAAACTAAAGTTCAACTGACTTAGTGTTGGAAAGTGAGAAAGGAAATGGGTTACTGCAGTAGAGTTTCATGTTTATAACTGGCATTGATACAGTCAAAATTTTACCTGTGTCTAATTAGTGTTAAACACTTTTAATCTATTACAAGTAGCATTTTTCTGCTTTTGGATGCTACACTGTAGCAAGTAAAGCAGTGGTGTAAATGCTACATTGGACTAAAGATGGTAATATTTTTTCACTATTTTGGTTGTCTCCCTGTCCCACTCCACTTGGGTTTTGCAGTCTCCTCCCAAAAGAGTCACCGTGGAAAGTAAGGAGGAAAATCCGTTTCGCAAGGTGCTGGGTACCCCAGCCAGAGCGTCTGTTAAGAATTCCGCTGGAACTGGAACACCTAGCAACAGGGTGAATGTTTCAGCATCTCCTGCATCATCAGTCCCTCACAGAACGAGCTTGTTGGAGAATCGGTAGGAGTGTTATCCTCTTGTTATGATATGGTTAAAATTTAGCTCTTTATATAGCCGCGGGTGGAACTCAGTACCCCTAGAAGTAAGAAGGGAATGTGTTTCTTTCTCTGGTTTTACTGTTGCTTTTAACAGGATGTTAATACGTGCTTTTCTAGCCTCTGGCTGGTACTGGCACTAGAGCTTTATCAACAACTTAAGAGTTGGGCAGAGCAAATTCTTCTCTGTATGCTATGTTATGAAAGTGGAGATTGTAGAAGATAGGTGCAAAATGTACAGAAAGCATTGAGGAGTTCTGGTCAGTTGGAAGAGGATCATTTACTATCCCTTCTGAAAGAATGATCACTTCAAAAATTTTCTGTCATCAGTGAAAAGAGGAAAAGAACACAACTTCCTGGTTCAGAAATGAGTGAAGATTATCCCAAAGAGAATGATTCTTCAACGTAAGTAACTGTTGTTTCTAGTTTTAAACTCTTTGTTCATTTGTAAAGATAATTTTTTCTGAAAAGAATGCTTGAGTATTTGCTATCTCAGCAACATGGTACAGGCCAATAGTCAACTTCTGAACACACTGGGTGCTTGAAATGGAGTTCGCATTTAGGATTAATGAGGGAAATACAACCTGCTCTAGCAGTTGTTTTACAGGAACTAGCACATGCAAATTTTGTGTCATCTTTCTTTTGTCAGTTTAGTCAGGATTGTCATAGGTGCTATGTGTATAGCAGTTGGTACCTTCTTTATTGAACTTTGACCCTTTACAAAACAAGATTCATAAAGGGAAATTGCCATTTGGAGAATAAGCTCGGTGTGTTTGAAATCACATTTAATCGTAAGTAAGAAGGCCCGTTTAAACCAATTGGTTAAACTTATCTGCGAGTAAAGTTTAACAGTTCCATAGTCAAGTATTGAAGGTGACAGAAGAGAAATGCTTTAAAACAAGTTGTAAATATAAAGCAGGAATATCCTGTATCTTCTGTAACTGCACTGACTTCCACTTTTGTTTATCTGTAGGAATAATAAAGCCTTGAGTGATCCAGCATGGAAGTACTTGAACAGCAGCAGAGAGAAACAGTTGAATCTGAAGCAGGCAGAGGAAAATAGGACATCAGGTAAAAAAAAAAATTTAAAAAAAGTAAAGCCAAATGATATCTGGCTTTGACCAGTACGATTTTACCCATTTGATATTAGTTTAGGAAGTTGCTGCAGAGGTGATTTTCCTAATCTGCTTTCCCTGGGCCACTAACTTTCTTGCTTCCCACAGAGCCATATGCGAGATGCAAACAGCTTGCCTTTGTTTTCAAAGGCTATCCTGCTCTAGTGTGACCCTGACCTTTATACTTAGGTGCTGATGCCAGCCCATGTGCCGCCTTGTTTGAAAATTCAACAAGCAGCTTCAAACTTTGCTCCGAACTGCCCTTCCCCCTGGGAGGTGATTCCTGTAAACACCTAAGGATTTCCTTTTTGCTTGCTTTCTTGTTTATTTTAAAAGCTGTCCCTTGCTGTTAATGCCCACATGATTTGTAGGCTGGTTTTTGTGCTGAAAGTGTGTACTGCTTGCTTTTACTTCCCTATCTCTTCCCCAGAACTTAAGAGGGGGGACTGTTTGGGGCCAGGACTTTTTGTTCTGTTTGTAACAAAGTTCTGTTGGATACTGGTGTGTGACAAGGTTTTATAGGCAATATAAAAATATTGACACTATGTACATAAGCTGGTAAGCAGCACCATTCTTCAGTTTTAGTAGTAAATACTGAACATCTTTTCCCATAAAGGAGAAGGCATTCCAGATCTGTTTTCATGGGGAATGTTGCTGAATGCGTTCTTTTTTTTAGTGCAGCTCTGATGCACAAACATGTTGCTGGAGGAGACAGTAACGTGAATGTTTATCTCTGAACAAAAATCTAGTTTGCTCTTTAGGGTCAAAATTAGAATCTGTGAGTGTATACCTGCAAGTTCACATAACAGTATTGCGAACTCCCTTCATATATCTGCATTTTTGAAAGTTGCATGGCTCAAACCACTTCAGGCTGGGATAGAAGCAAATGTTTCTTCATTATCCAGACTGAATTATGCTGTGATTCACCTTAATAGGTGGGTTTTTTTGATGCTTGAGAGCATCTTTTTATATGTGGCACCATCTGAGGCATAAAGAGTCTCAGGATCTGACGCAGTGATATCAGAACAATGAAGCAATCATATTTTGCCCCAAGCATATAGTAATTTACTGTGGAATTTGGAGTGGGAAGAGAAACTGTTTTCGCTTCTGCATATTTACCTTGAATTTTGAGAACACTGTATTGGAAATCATTAGTGAGTTTTCTGTTATGTGTATCTGGTATATTTGAACAAAAGGTGGATATTTATTATATTTCAGATAGTTAAGATGATTCAATCACTTTTTAATGTTTTGTATCACAGTTTGGATTTGGTGGAGGTTATGGTATTAAATTCAATTAAAACTCCATGTCTTTACTTACGTATGATTAATATTCACATTAGTACTCAGTATGTGTGTTAGTACTTTCCCAACCAATTCTGGAAAATAATATTTGAGCGTTTTTAAACCTTTTGACTCAATACTTTTAAATGAGTTGTATATTGAATAAATATCTGAGTTACCTTGAACAAAATGACCTGCCTCTCTCTCTCTGTTTTTCAAGGTATTTTACCACTGCAGTCGTCATCCTTTTACAGTAGTCGGTCCTCATCAAAAGAGTACTCCACTGGCAGTTCCACCGTGGACAGGTAGGACTGATTCACTGGCATGAACTGCAAATGACAGTTCTTTCCCAGGAATTAGGATCTTCAGTTTCCTGTGTGTTTATCATATGGTATATAGCTTATATGCATAAAATGTGTATATATATTATTATTTTTTTCCCCAGAAGTATAATCTAGGTATTCAAGGAGGCTACAATTGCTCTAGTTAAGTCTACAAACTCCAGTTACTGCTTGCAATAGATAGACTTTCTAAAATCACTGACATCTATAACAGTCATTGTGAATGAGTGATCCAGATGATATCTGAACTCTGGGTGGTTCAAATTCCATATAAATTCTGGAACTTTAGAATGAATCCTTGCTTCATTTTTCCAAAGTAGATAAATGGCTTGAAACCGTATTTTAATAACAGTATTTTAGTAATACTGAATCCTGCTGAAGCTGGGATTCTTCTGTGTTAGACGCTGTGCAGTCAAACTGTCGGTCTCTGCCCGAGATAGATGAGATACAAGAACAAGGAAGAAAAGAAGCATTGTCTGTGCTTTACACATGAGGGACTGAGGTCTAGAGCGATAAGGTTACAAGAACGAGAGACTGAAAATGAAGACTCTGGTCCAGATGTGAATCTTAGGAGTGATGATCTCATGCTACACAGTCATTTGTCCTCTCATCATACAGTGGGGGGAATTGTTAAATAACTTAAAGACAAAAGACTTGGTTACACTGCACACCTGTGGATGTAAGGAAATTTAACTAAAGCATTTAGATGCTCTGGAAAGAATTTGTCACCTCTTTCACATTATGACACATGCCGATTACCTTGCAGCTTTACCAGTCCTTGTCTCCTACAGTGGTACAATTACAGTGTCATAGACTACAGCTATTTAAGGAAGAGCATTAGAAATCTTACACTTCTTATCCTTTTATGTTTTTAGGTCTGCTGTATCCAACCAGACACCTTCAGCCAAAAGAAGCCTGGGATTTCTTTCTCAGCCTGCCCCTCTTTCTGTTAAAAAAATGAGATCTAATCAAGATTACACAGGGTGGAACAAACCCCGAGTGCCCCTTTCCACCCATCCTCAGCAACAATTACAAGGGTAAATTTAATTTTCTTTATCTAGCATGCACACTTTGATCATCAGAACATGCACGTTCTTGTTGTAATTATTTAATGAAAAAAAAAAAACCCTGAAATTAATGAACACTGAGACAGGGAACACTTTTGCTAGTTTGGAAAATATGTATTCTTAAATTTGCTTTCTGAGAATTTTAGAGATATAATAATTTCAGGTAGTTCATGTTCCTTTCATATACTTTCTTGATTGTTTTCTCTATCTTATGTATATATGCACATTTTTTTTAAATTTTGATGGTAGAAACTCATGGATGCCTTCCTGATAAACGCTGCCTCCTGTGAGTTTTCAGCTTAGCCTGAAAGGCAGGAGGACAACTCCGATAAGAAACTTCGTGGGGAGTGGCGGGGGTGAATGTCCTATATGTTAGTAGTGTTGTGTTTAACGCTGGCATGTTTACACATTGACATACATACCACGTTCTTCTTTTTTTCAGATTTTCAAACTTGGGAAACACCTGCTATATGAATGCCATTCTACAGTCCTTGTTTTCAATTCAGTCTTTTGCTAATGATTTGCTCAAGCAGGGTATCCCATGGAAAAAAATTCCACTCAATGCACTTATCAGGTAAAACTCACTTTCAGTGAAGGATATTTTCTCTTTCATTATTGAGAAACTAGTCTTGTAATACTGAAGCACCTTTGTAGAGGGTAATTTGCATGTGTAGATAATAAATAAATTCTAGAGCTCTCTGTATTTTGGAGTTTTACTTTAGAAATAGGAAGTAGGCTCTTAAAAATTGCAATGCTGAGTTACAGGCAGTCTTTTATATCTTCTACTGTATTTCTAGTGGCAGAGTGAAATGCTTCAGAAGAACATGCAAGAAACTTCAAAATAAACAGATGCAGAATAACTTCTTTTTAAAACATTACCAGCTTGGGTTTAAGCTGGTCACAAACTTCACCTGATATGTGAGGGCTAATGCCTTTTTGGAAAATACTTTGTCTGGTAGCTGTGGAGAGTGTTCGAGTTCTGCATACTAAAATCTTTTTCTAAATTTAGCTGAACTCTTAGTTCAGACAAACCTCATGTCAAGAAACTCCAAAGGTTTCTGTAACATGTAAAACTCTTTTCTCTTTGACATTTTTAATTCCTGTGCCATTTGGATTCCGTTGTATGTCTGGCAGAAAGACAGACTGCTGTTTGCTCAATGTACTGCACTCTCTGCCATTTGGGATTTTTATTACATATGCTCTCGTGTACTTTGTTTATTTTCTCTCACTAAACAAGATTCAGGATTATCAGAACCACTTCTGTTTCCATTTTAGTGCTTTGTATCTTTTGGGGTCATTTCTATTTTTGCTGTGCCTTCTTGAACTCTTCCTACCCTACTCGGGATCAGAGGCTGTTCCACGTGCCTCTTGAAATGTCCTTTCCCTAATTTTTGTAGAAAGACCTCTGAAGCTTGTGCCCCACACACCTAATGGTAAACTGTGGGTAGAGCTTATGCCGTGGTACCTCTGATGGACAGCAGCGTGTGATCCTGTGCCCAAGTACAAGAAGTCAGAGTTGGTGCTCAGTAGCATTTGCTTTGGCTTCTATTGGTTTGGGTATGGGCACTTGATCTAACATGATGAATATTTTTCTGGTTGAAAGGGGATTGCCTGTCAACTGCTTTGTGTAAAAAAGGCATGTTTCCTAACATGATTCACTGAGCAGTTGTAGAGGGTTAGGAGAGCACTCACCATAGCTCAGCAGAATAGCAGAAACTTGTTGAGCTGCAGTAAACTGATCAGTCTTTGGGTAATTGAGTGTTAGTTGTTGGTTTGGTGTAGGAGGGGATTGCACAGGTCTTTTCTGTCTATCTTTTTTGCGTGTGTGTCATGGAACTTGACGTCTTCCCATCACCTTCCCATGTATGTGCTATGACCAAAACTGTTGTACTTGGAATATATTGGGTGTGTATTTCCTGTGAAATTGTAAAGCAACTGTAAAAGATAACTAAATCACAATAACTGAGAGACACAGGTAAAGTGAATTTCAACAGTGTTTTAACAAAGTTACCTGTAACACTATATGTTGCTTGAGCCAAGGAACTCCTCATGTTACAGCTTTTTCTACTCCATTGTAATGCTTTACTGCCAAAAGAAGTAAGGCTTGAAACTGAGTGGAAATTTAAAAATGAAAAAATTAATAGAAACCAATCTGGCCATGCAAGTAGAATGTAATGATTTTGTGTTGCTAATTTTGGTGCCATGTGATTTCATATCTCCTGTCAGTACAAATGTTTTCAAAAAGCGTTGAGGATTTTTTTTCTCATTGTAAAAGACATAGCAGAAATAAGTTTACAGAACTTTATGAGACTCTCTGCTTTACCTTAAAAGATTGTGGAATTTTTTTGTTCATTTGAGTCCTGTTCCAATGGTGGCCTCAAATGAGATTTCTAACTACTTGAAATGGAAAAGGTTAATTATATATGAGATATTTTCATACAGAATCCCTAAACCACTTATCACAGGAGAAAAGCTTTTAGAGACTCTTAAAATGAGGTATTGTGAGTTTTATTTTGTCTCTCTAAAGTCCTGGAAAGCCAATCAGTGTTTCATTGCATTGACTTCTGCAGACGTTTTGCCCATCTGCTTGCTAAAAAGGATGTCTGCAGCCCTGAGGTTAAGAAAGAGCTGCTCAAGAAGGTGAAAAGTGCCATTTCAGCTACTGCAGAGAGATTTTCTGGGTACATGCAGAATGTAAGTATCATATTGTCTAGAAACAATTATGTGTAATTTGTTCGGTGTTTGGACTGCATTGAATCCTGTCAAGCTTCAGCTCTATTTGACAGTGACTTGAGCTTTTGATTGAATGACAACAATTCCCTGCTGTTTGTTAGAGCAGAACTGCTTTATTAGTGCTGAATACAGTGGACTAAAACATAATTTCCCCAGCCTGTGTGTGTTTGAGAGAAAGATACTGCATAAAGTTGTACAAAATCACTTTGATGAGTTTACCCCCTTTCTAGGATGCACATGAGTTCTTGAGCCAGTGTCTGGATCAGCTGAAGGAAGACATGGAAAAATTAAACAAAACTTGGAAGAGTGAGCCAGTCCCTAATGAGGATAACTCACCTGGACGGGCTTCTGATGACCTCTCAGCCACCAAAGTTTACACGTGTCCGGTTATCAGTAACTTAGAGTTTGAGGTTCAGCATTCTATCATTTGCAAAATGTAAGTATGCTTGAGAGCTTTTCTCACACTTACTTTAAAAGACTGGGAAGTGTTTCCATCTTACGTGACTTCATCTGAAGGCTATAACTAGAACTAAGAGCTATGCTTTTTCCAAAGCTAGATATTTAGGAAATATCCTGTGGTCTAGAAATGCTGTAAACCGCACACCCTGCTGTCTGCTGCTAGAAGTCATCTTTAAACAGTCTCGTACCATCTAGTTCTTTATTACATACACAGTGTAAAGCCTCTGTGATTTGCTTTTTGAGTACCGGTTGTATGAGAATAGAGAGAGAACGGGGTTTCAGCCAAGTAATGTTTCCTCTTTTAAAAAAAAAAAAACCAAAAAAAACCAAAACAACCCAACAACAACAAAAAAACCCAAGGGAAGCCATGTTTTTAGTTTGTTCTTTCTAAGGGCTTCCAGGGAGTGGCATTTTCTTCTGTCTCTCCAGGTTATTGCGGAAAAGATGTAAACCAATATGTCTGGCCATTAATTGTGTGTGACCTGTGCAGCAGATTCCCATACAGGATACTTGCATTCCACAGAGCTTTCATGAGCACACATTTGGGAGAATTACTTTGTGTGTACTGCATTAGTTCCCTAAAATAATAAAAAGTAAATTGCATGCAGGTAATAATTATTGAAGACAAATGACTGTAGGGTCTTCCCTGTCCCCTCCTCCCCCCCCACCAAAAAAAAAGCATAAGAAAATTGAGAAATTTTTTTTTTTTAGAGGGACTCTACTATTTTTTCTAAAACCAGTTTGAAAGTATTTCTATGCTTTTCTTTCTTCTGGGCTGCACTCACTTCTTTTCTCCTAAGAATGCTGAATGAAGAAGGTGTGTTCAGCTACATAGCAGTCACTTCAACTTCTTGTATACCTGATCACTTGCCTCTCCAAAGCAGTCTGTGTTTTTTTGTTCTCACCCTTGCATAAATGTTTCTTTCAACTTCTAAAGCATCAAAGCGAAATCCCAAAATTGAACTTTTTCATAAGCATCAAACAGTTTCATTTGGGTAAGTAAAAATAGATTGAGGTATATATTTACTGGGAAGTTAGTTACTTTAGCCTAAAAAATGTAAGTTGTCATTAATTAATAAAATATATATTTCATCAGAGTTACATAAGCATGTTTCTTTTTAGGTGTGGTGAAACAGTCACCAAACGAGAACAGTTTAATGACCTCTCCATTGACCTTCCTCGAAGAAAGAAATTGCTTCCTTCTCGATCAATCCAGGATTCCCTTGACCTCTTCTTTCGGGTAAATAGTTTTTGGGGTTGTTTTTATTCACTGTGGAGTATGTGTAGGTTATGTACAGTATGGAAATTTTGATTGTATAGCTAATTATTAGTTTCTGTGACAGTGATTGCAGACACGTAAAATAATTAACTTTGCACTTTTTTGAGGTTTGTACATTGACAGTATACAGGAATTTTTGCTCTAAAATGCTGTGCAGAATTTAACTGATCCTTACAATACTGCTGTGAAATAGGTAAACTTCCCCATTTTGTGGTGGGAAAGCTGAGGCATAAACAGATATAAAGGAGAGAAGGGAGGCTGTCAGATTGAGATAATCACTTAGGAATTGCTGCTTCCTCTCCTGGGCTAGGATGCTTCAACAGCTTATGTACTGGCCTAAATTAGCATGGAGGAAAAAGGTCACGCAGATATAATAATTAAAAAAATAGTTGTAATATGTGGATGCTCATCTTGCAAGTAGAGCTTCAAGGTGGGGTTTCTGAAAGCTACAAATGAGCCTTACATCTGTGAATTAGTGTTGTATTTTGTCATATGTTGGGACAGACCTGTGTTTTTTCTCCATTTAGAGATAGTGTTTTCAATAAATAGAATAATTCACAGACTTACTCTTCTAAAAGCTGGTGGAGGTCTTATGATTTAAAAAAAAAAACAACCAACTTAAAATTATAGTGGTGTCGTTTGGCCTCGCTTAAAGAAAAGGGCTGTAGAAATGTTTGATGGCTAAGTGATGTAATTTCAGCACAGTGGTGCTTCCCCTTTTGCCGTCTGTTCAAAACTCTACTGTGGTGCAGCACATCCTTGAAAAGTTGAGATGAGGATAGCTTTTCAGGAACAAAGTTGACATTTTGAACAAGACGGAGAAAACTTAATGGCAAATTACGTTCCACCAAAGGTTATTGGGAAAAAAAGAGCTGTCTATAAGAGAGAAAACTGTAAGCCTTGCAAGATTGTCTCCTCTCTTTGGAAGCTAATTTGTCTGAACTGTGGCTAATTCACTGGTCTGCAATAGACTTGCAGTAAAAACTCCAGCTGTTTTAGTGGGTTTGTTGCCAAATTGTAAGCTCTGCTACCTGTCCTCTTAGCGGATGCCCACTTGTAAGGTCATATTGAAGGTGATTACAATTTTAAGTGTAACTGGTGTTTTGAAGAGCTTCTGTGACAGCCAAAAGCGATGTGCTTTCTGTTGAGATCTGTTTGCCATGTCTTTTGTTCCACTAGTCATTTTTCTGTTCTCTCAAACAGGCAGAGGAGATCGAGTATTCCTGTGAGAAGTGCAATGGGAAGTCTGCTGTTGTCACACACAAGTTCAACAGGCTTCCCAGGTAAATGTTGACATCCGTTCCTCTCTTTCCTGGAAGCACATGTTACAGAAGTGCAAGCAGAAGTCCCTCGAAGAGTAAAGCTGGGAAAGGACAGCATGTATGGTGGGCAGTGTGTGAGGAAGATGCACATGCAGCCAGTAGTCTTCATGCTGTTCTTCAGTTTCCCGCTAAAGAACCTCTCTTGAGCACCCTCTGCAACACTTCTTTCTTCCTCCCTGTTGCTATACAAGGAGGCCTGAGTTTTCCCCTTCCCCTTTTTTTAGGGTTTCTGGGATGTAAGGGAAGTGGAAACAGTAAATATATTCTGTAATGTTAATATTTTGTGCTCAGCTGACCTGATGGGCAGGACTGAGTTGGAGGCATTAGTGCCAGAAGGTAAATAGAGGGTTCTTCTTTGATCAATTAATTCTTCCCATGCTGATACCTGTTTTCTGTCTCAGTAAGCCTGGCACTTTGAGGAAGAAGGCGGACGCTGTGGGGGTTAATGGCATGCTCAATAGATTCTGACCTCGTGGCTGGGTTTAGATCATTATTTAGAGTGGAAGTGCTTGGAGATAGGGATCATTTTCTCATTATATGTAAAGCTAAAAGAGTCTGTTGGATGACTTTATCCGGCCTATGTCCTTGTCCCAGGTATGCTGATACTGAACCCAGTAACTTGGTAGTTAGCTTGCGTTTTGCTTAAGTAGTGTATTTATGCTAGCACTGCAAAAGCCTTGTCAAAGGTTTTGAATATTATCCCAACATTGGTGAGGATACAGCTGCATCATCAAAACAGGCAGTACAAAGTGCAGCATAAGGGATAAGATTCAGTGTAAGGAGGCCTTTTCAGGCTCTTTATACTGTTGTGATCAAAAGCTCTTTCAAAGAGAAAGTGTTGTGACAGAGAAACCGAGTACACCTCTTGCACTGGGCACAGTTCCTCTGCAGTTTTGGGTACCTGTGTGATCCCTCCATCACAGTCTTGAATATCTGGGAGTAATATACTAGTATTCTGGCCTATAATGGTAATATTTCAATTGTTTCCTGCCTCTCACTGCATCATAGAAATAATGAGTTTGGTAAGAGCTGTTTGCTTTTGCTTGAGTGAAGATCAAGGTGATACAGATCAAAGCAGGAAGGCTCTTGAGTCAGCAGAGTCTGCACTCTGTGCCTTGCACAAAGTTGAGTGATGGACAGGAGAGTAATTACCTGTCTCTTGCCAGATAAGAGATGGATTGTGTTTCCCTACCACCCCAAAGTAATAATCTGGCCTAGAGTCAGGGGAATACATTTTGTAAACAGGGCTGCTTGGATTTTGAATAGTTTTCTCTGATTTCTGTCCTGAGATTAACATTTGTCTTTGTCTTATATCTCTTAGGGTCCTGATTCTTCATCTGAAACGATACAGCTTCAATGTAGCATTGTCTCTCAATCATAAAGTCGGGCAGCAGGTGGTTATTCCAAGATACTTAACCCTGCTTTCACACTGTACGGAAAGCACTCGGCTGCCACTGACGCTGGGATGGAGCGTCCATTCTGCAATGTGAGTGTACAACTTGTGATTGATCTGTGCCGTGTTAAGCATATATGCCACAAGGGAGGCAGTTGCTAGATCTCCTCCAGAAGATGCCTGGGCAAGGAAACATTAAAATTATGCAGCTTCAGATGTGCGCTGCTAGTTTGTAGTGATGCCATCGTGAGAACACGTATGGAAAGGAAGCATGATGGAAATGGTAGGAAGAGTTGGTGGGGCATTATCGGGGAATATTTGGTAAAATAATGCTCTTCACTGTCCTTGAAAATAACTTTCTATCCTTTTTAAGAGAGCTTCTGTTAGTAATTATGCTCAGGAGCTAAACATAACATCCTACCTTTTTCTGCTAATTTCCACTTACCCCTCCTGTGCTGTCATTCATTTTTCATGGTCTTTCCTGTGCCACTGTAGTATCTGAGCACTTCACATGCTGAAAATACTCTCTCCTTTTCCCCATGACAGTTATTTCTGTACAGCAGCTTGTCCTGAGACACAGAGATTAAATGTGCCAGTTGTCACATAGGAAGTCTGTGGCAGAATAAGGAACAGGAAACCCTCGGGTCTCTTATGGACCCTGCCTAGTGACATAACTGTGGTAGCCATAGTGAGTTAGGACACATCTGGTGTGTATATTCAGCAGTGTGGCATGTGTTCTTGTGCTGAATGTTCAGTGGCGTTTGAGATTTAGATGGATGTTTTTTTAAAAGAGTTTGCTTTAACAATAGAGATCTTAAACACAACGACCAACTTAAGCTAACGAGAGCAGAAATACTTGAAAATATGCTTGAAATAGCTTTCCAGTGGCTGCTTTTTGTCATTGAAAACATTCTGATTGACCAGAGAGTGGAAGGGTAAGTAGGCTGGAGAGAAGCAGCCCTGGTTTGAGGGGGAAGATCAGGAAAGATTTCTGCATTGGCAGCCATCTGGTGGATAGATGTGTAGTGATAGTGGTGGACTTTGAGGAGCCCATGAAAAGATTAAATGGAGCAGGAAGTTTGTTTAGAAAAATCTAGGTAAGGGAGGAGAAACGGAGATGTGGGACATGCCAGAAAACCGGCTGATCCAGACAGCAGCAGGAGACTGTGGTTTGGGAGCAGGAACTCAAGTGTTGGTGGGAATAAAAAAATAAAGGAATGAGTTGTCTTGACATGGGAGCCCAAAGCCTTTAATTTGTGAGCTTGTCCCTAAGGGTGCATCACTAAGAAGTGAATCAAGTTTAAAGAATTATATATGGTTTTGAACAACTGTTGTATATTTATAGCATGATGGAGTTATTACTCTAAATCTAAGCAATTAGCAAGTACATAATGGTATTCTACTTGTTTCTTTGGTTATGGATTTGCATGCATAGCAGACAAGTAAACACTTATTTTTTAAAGACTGTAACTGCTGCAATAAATACTTTGCTTTTTTAATAGTTCCCGTCCGTTGAAAGCCTCCCAAATGGTGAATTCCTGTACTATAAGCACTTCCACACCTTGTAGGTGAGTTATAGCTCTGGAATGCCCATGGTCTGGGGTTTTATGCGATAATTTTTAAGGCTTTTTAAAGTTTTCTAATTATTCTTTAACTTTTCCGCTTTTTCTTCTTATTTTCTTTACTTTCCACTTTTTTTTCTATTTTTTCTATTGTAGTAAATTATTTCAGCTACTGTCTTTTTTCATATCTGAGTTCTATTGGTGTTACATGCTAGCTGAAATTAATATCAATGGTACCATTTGCCTAATTGACATGGTCACCTTAGCATTTCTTTTGAGAACCTCTGGGGACTTGTAAGCAAAGATGATTTTTTTTTTTCAGACAGAAGGCTGAGCATCAGAATGCGAACTGGATTTAGTTTGTACAGATGATTTGTCAGTGCCAGCTATCTTAAAGTAGCTTGCATTTGTAGTTGCAAGTTGCAGGCTTGAAGTAGGTATGTCAGTTAACCTAGTAAAATATACCTTTTCTGAAAACTCTGCCTGCTATGGTAATTCAATTTCATTGTCAATTGTTGCAGTTTGTTCCCCAAATTGTACTGGCCTGCAATGTGAAAGTTGGGTGTAACACTTCTTTAGTGGTTACTTGAAAACAGATTTGTACAGTGCTATAAAGTTTTTATAACCGCGTTTTTTATTTACAGAAAATACACTTTCAAGTCAAAGAGCTCTGCAGCACTCTGTGTAGATTCTGACAGTGATGATGAGCCATTGAAGCGCTCTGTTGCTCATAGCCAAAGGTTGTGTAACATACAGAGTAGAGATCAGCAACAACTGCAAGAAGAACCAGAAAAGGTAAGGGGAAAAACCACAGACTTTCAGGTACATAGATACTATATGTGCTCATGTCTGGCCTGTGCTTTTCTTAGCATAGACTGTGAGTAAAATTGATGTAAGATAATTTTTTTCTCCTAATTAGCACTGCAGTGCTGGAAGGGAGTGCTTTGCTAATTGGCCTCTCTGTACAGTTGTCTTGGGTTCCCACTGGGAACAGAGGTAATTGCGTTGCAACTGCACTTGAGTTTTCGGGTTATGGATACCAGCTGCTTAGCAGTTCTATCAGTCCTTTGGGTAACTTTCACCAGTAACATTTCCAGGCTGAAGTATAATGGGCTGTCAATAATAAAATTATGCAGTAAGGTCCTTGATTAAATTAGATCCAGTACAAGCTGGGCTAGGCAAAATATTCGGTTGAGAGAACGTCTTGCACATCCAATCTGTGTCCCCTTTCAAGTGGGGCTTTTTAAAGGCTTTTAGAAACTGAAGGTACCAGTCTTTGGAGGTGGGCACGTAGAAGCGTGTAGAGATCGAGCTCATTGATGTAAAGGCACCGTTAACTTCAGATTGCTTTTGAGCTCTTCGTTGTGACTAACATTAATGTTGCTAAGATTTTTTTGCCTCAACCAGGGCAGTGTATTAGCAGGTAGGGTTGTTTTCTGGAGAAGAATGATGACTCAGAAGGGAAAGCAAGAAGCTTAGAGGATTATCTTGCAGTACCACTTTCTTCTGTTAGAGTATTGCAGGCCTAGTGCTTAGGACAAGTGTCCTGCATCTCGGCTTCTCTAAAGTTTTTGACAATGTTCATGGGGTTATTTCAATCAAGTGGAGACTTGTGGTCTTGATTATGGCACGAAATGACAGGGGTAAGCCTGGCTGAATAACAGTAGGTAACAAGAGGTAGATATCTAGTTTCTGATCTGACGGGAAGATCAAACCAAGGGAGGATCCTCATCCACTCAGTATTTAATAAATGATAAAACAGATAATGAGTATTAAATTTTCAGAAGACCCAGAGCTGGGAAGGGCTGCAAATATGTTGACGCTCACAACTACAGTTAAGAATGATCTTGACAAATCTGAGAAATTGCCTAAAAATAGGAGGGGTTGTTCAGTAGGAACGGGCTAAACGTGCTAATCTTAGCAGGTCTAACGACTGTAAATGCCAGGGGGGGAACAGCTGGGAAAGCAGTGGGCCTTCGGAAAGCCAAAGTGCGACAGTCAATGACAAGGTCAGGCTGGTTGAAAACGCAAGTGTATAGACAGCGGCCTAGCCTGCAGGGTGCATGAAGTAATCGTTCCTTTTTTTTCCTCAGTGTTGAGCTTTAGCTGGAGTTCTGCATCCAGCTTTGGGCTCTGAACTCCAGAAGAGTTATAGATTAATTGGAGAGGGACCAGAGGAGGGGAGCATGGATGGTCAGAGGTCTAGAAAGGAAGAATTTTGGGGGAAAGAGCAGGCAAGTGAACTTCGTCTGTTAGTTTAAGGAGAAACCTAAACAGGGCTTGTGTCTTCAAGGAAGGGAAAGAAATGAATGGAAACACTGGTGTTGTTTTCCATGCTCGTGGTGGATAGAACAAAAATTAATAGACTAAATTGCAGACATTAATTTTTAGGTTAAATATTAGGGAAAGCTTCCTGATGCTCAGGATGTGTAGGAACGGAATGGATTGCTTTGGAAGAAAGTAGAAAAACCCTTTGCTGAAGGTCTCAGGGACAAGGTAGGCAACTGCTGTCCTACATGGCGCATCCATAGCTGGCTGCGGCTGGGGGAAGGAAACTAGCTTGTCTTTGAAGTCCCTCATAGAAAAAGTATTCCAAACTGTTCTAAATGATTCTTCCTTGAGTTTTGTTTGTGAGGAAGTGTAGGTAGTCTCTATCGCACAAGCCCTGTGAGCGCAGAAATTGTGGGAATAAAGCCTGTTAATTTGAATAACAAATTAATTATAGGCTTTCCAGCCTGTTGTGGGAAAGAAACAGTGGTGGTGATGATTCCACATAAGTAACTTTATTCTTTGTGTCCATGCACATTGGCCACTCCTCAACCACAGGCCTCACCAGCCATCTGTTATCATTAACCAGATCCTCTGTCCTTCTCTGTGTTGTCCTGGGAGGACCTGGTCCTGGTCCTTGCAAGTGGCATTGCTGCTGCACCATTTCCCTTGGAATGCTGCTCATAGCAGCTGTGGATGGGGTTGCATTAAGGGCTTGGCAGTCACTTAGTATGGCCAGTATATTCCCTGCGGGGGCACTGCTTGCAAAACAGTCCTGCTGCACGGGAGAGCAGCTGGAACAGCAGGTGTATACAACATGGGGTTGTAGAGGCAAATAGCAGTTATCCAGCTAAAGTGGGCAGAACTGCCATTTCTGTGATTGCTGCCTCTGCAGATGAAGTAGGATTTGAAGTACTTCTTAAAAATACTTATTTAAAGCAGCCTGTCCTAGAGCCTAAGCTTCTTAAAATCTATGCAAATAATTTCTAATAGAAAAGTTGTATTCAAATAATGCACAGATGCTGCCAAGTCTTTAAAGTCTAGCCACTGAATTAGTGGTAGTTGTTGGCAAAGTGCCTGGAACTAGAGTTTGCTGAAGAGCTAAACCAGTTTTGACATTAGTAGCCTACAGGTGCAGGGAAAGAAATCAGAACGCTTAAAAAGCAGGTACTCGGCTTTCCTTAATCAGTGCATGAATAGATGTGAGGAGAGAGGTTTAAATTTGTCAGTTCTAATTCTTGGAGGGCATGATGTCTAGAAACAACCAATTTAGCTGGCTAGTTCATTTGCTAATCTTGTTTGATAAGCCAGTTTTAATACAAAATGTTTGCTATATAAAACTAGTCTTGATCATCAAAAGCTTGTTGTATTTACGTAAAAAGTGGCAGTGCAAATGTATCCTTGTTCATTTTAATGAAGTTCTGAGACCCATCTAAATGCAGTTTGCAATAAGATCTGGGTAAGTACATTCTAATAGAAACTATTTTCCCCCATTTTTAACATAATATAGGTTAAAAAAAAAGTAAGCATGTGGTAAGTAGTGTAAATATGTATACATGGAGGTTAATCTCCTGATTAACAGTTAATATTAATATCAAAATGATTGAAATTACTCCATTAATTGCAAATCAGTATGGGTTAGGAGTTGATGAGCATCAGTTTTAGGAAAATAACTGAAAAAGGAAACATTCAGACTATGACTGAAGTGTTTTTCCTTTCTTCCAATTTAAAGTCATTCTGCTCTCTTTCAGAAAGAATAATCCCCCCTTTCCCTGGTTAACTGTTTTCTTACTTGTTTGCAGACTCCCGTGTAAGATTTTGTATGGCAAGTCTGCAGCACTAAACCTAATTTTAATTGCTCTTTGGACTAGCCTGATTTCAGTTCCTATTCTTCCATCCCTGTGTTGAGGTTCAGTTACTCTCATGCTGCCATTTCACCTTGCTTTGTTAATAAACTTGCAATTTTGCTACTTGTAACTCAGTATTTTAGCACTGATTTGCCAGAGGCTTGAGGATTCGTCAGAACCTGAAGGTGGAACACATGTGTTGAAGGAAGGAGCGGAGAAGAATTATTTTGTTAATGTTAATCCACAGGGCCTGTAAAAACTGGTTGTAGTTTATATTTAAATGTTATTCCTTGGAGTGAATGTAGCTACAAAGGTTGTGTCTCCGTTGAGTCTCATATAGCTATCTGTTTAATGTTGACAGAGCCAAGCTCCCACTCCCTGGGGTTAATAAAATAAATGAAAAAAATCTCCACAGAAACATAAAGCTGATGTTATATACCTGTTTATTCAAGACTTAATCATAACTCCATTCATCTCCAGGGTTCAAAAAGAAGTAAAATGGAGGGTGATAAACCTGAGCTGGGTAATGCTGGTTTTGATGGGATGAGCGAAGATGAGCTGTTAGCAGCTGTCTTAGAGATTAGCAAAAGGGAAGCTTCTCTGTCTCTGAGCCATGATGAAGATAAGCCCACAAGCAGCCCAGACACTGGTTTTGGAGATGATGAAATTCAGGAATTGCCGGAAAACCTGGAGTGTATGGAGATGGAGAGACCCAAAGCAGCATTAGACTCAGGTAAGGCAAAGTAACCATCTTAATTGGACTATAGTGAGCTAAAGCAGGTTACTGACAGCAGCAAGTTAGTAATGTATGGTGTCAGAATCTGGGTGCAAACACGCTGCTGAAACTGCCTGACTTCCTCAGAGTTTTCTTACAGTTTCCCTGTGTATAAAGCATTTAATTCATTGAACTGTGAAAATGTATTTTCTTGTATATCTGTCACCTCTCTGATAAAGGTAAGGTCATCTTCAGAGTTAATTTCCATTTTTTTTCTCTCGGATTAACACATGCTTCCACTGGTTCCCATACCAAATGATTCCATTTACTAAGATTTTGCAGTGTCTGGAACTTAATCTTCCATAATTGGAACAGGTTTTCATTTCTGTAGCTGTTGCAGCCTAGGCAGCGCAGTAGCAGTGTTCATATTGCTGGAGTGCAAGAGTGATGTCTAGGGTGTGTAAGACTAGAATGCTTCCATAAACACAGTTATTTTGTCACTAGTTACTAATGAATTTAGCACTGTCTCTGTAGGTTTTTCAAATGCTTTATGTGAGAGTAGGCCCTTGAGCGTAAGAGACTCCGCATGTGAATTATGGCCTCTGACCCAAAACCACAGTTAAGTACAAGAAGGAGCCTGTTTGATCTCAGCATGGGGAAACTGAGTGTCTTCCTTTAGTTAGCTAAAGAAAATTTAAGTGTTTATCATTTGTCGTGTGCTACATGCTTTCAGTCAAATTCTTAATTCCACTAGCCTGGAAAAATAGGCCAACAATATGCTCTCCTCTAAGAGCCAGGATGTTAAATACTAGCAACACCCCCCCCACCCCCCTTACCAAAAATCACACTTATTTCAATGGACAGCTCTTGACAGCTTTCATGGTGGAAGACAGCGTAGAAGAAAACTAAGTCTGTGGTCAGCCTTGTTTGTGCCCTCCTTTATATACACTAATGCTGCTTATGCCTGTGTGAAAGGGAGTTGTGAGAGTGTGGCCACATAAATGTATCTCTCTCCAGGTTTTCTTTGGAAAGTATAATGTAATTATTTGAAGGCTCTATTGCGACACTTCAGCAAAAAGCATGTGTTTAATAAAAGTTTCTGTATTTGACTGTGTATGACCAAAAAAACCCAAGTACTACTCAAAGCAGAGAGTTTGGCATTCTGATGAGATAAGTATTTGTGTATGTTGAATTACCGGCTATGGTAGCTGAATGTAACATGGCACGAGTTCACAATCCTATGTTCTGTTTAAAGGAAACTAAATTGCAAAACTATATCAGACAAGATGCTTCTAAACGTGATGGATTTAACTTGGTCCATTTCTTGTTACTGTTAGTAATAGTGTTTTTTTTTTAAATACTGAATAGTTTGTGGTGCTTTCAAAAAAGGCTAATTTAGATAAGACAGAAGATGTCTTTTTTGCTACATGATCCTCAGATAACAGTTGTGTGGATCAATTGAGTATTTCTTCTTACATTGGAAGTTTTCAAAGGCCATGTAATAAATTCTGTTTTGTTTTTCATCTTAAGAGGATTAGACTGGTGGATTATATGTCTGGTTCTGATGATCTTGTGTTTAACAGGTCACAGATACTGAGACTGCCTTGTATAATCCTTGCTAATAACTAATAAGCAGATGTTGAAGTCTGCATAGGGCAAAACTATAAAGTTTATCATGTTGCATGATAACTGTTCGAGCAGGTCCTGACTCTTTTTCAGCTGCAAGTAAATGGGAGAATCAAAGTGTCCTGCAACTGCAGGAGATGTATGCGGTCGTTGAATGAATGTTCGTTCCAGAAGTTTTGTAAGATACTTCTGCCATGGTGTTCACTTTAAAGGTGAACTGAAGAGTTATAATCTTCTTGCACTTTTAAAGCTGTAGATAGTGTTCACAAGATAGAGGCTCTTCACCTGAAGCAAAAAGCTAACAAATTTAAACAGCGCTTGAGATTTGTGCTTCCCTCCATCTTACATATGATTTGACTTTAATTGTGGCTTCGTCTGTAGTACTCTGAGGTATAATCTGCAATGCAAATTTTTATAATCCACAGTTGCTTCTAGAGAAATTCAAGTGTCAGCTTCATGGCTGCAGAAACCTAGTGGTGTGTGGCATCTTCCTTTAGTTAATGTTGCTGTTTCTGAGTGAACATAAAAGGCTAAGAAGAGAACAACTTCAGGGATTAATCAAACGGTTCATCTTACACCAGTTAAAATAAGTATAAGGCTGCGCTTTGGAGTTTTTTTCCATTCAACTCTTGTGTGGTTTTTTCATGGCTGGTGAGGCTCTCCCTGTCAATAGATGTCACTGTGCTGCAAGGATTGTGGTAATTTAAAGATGATTTAGCTGGTAACAAACAGAAGACCCAGGAAAGCATACCTGTACTTTTTGATTCCTCAGGTCCTGCCAATTTCACCGAGATAACTAAAGATTTTGATGAGAATAAGGAAAACAAAACTCCAGAAGGCTCCCAGGGGGAGGTTGACTGGCTGCAGCAGTACGATATGGAGAGAGAGAGGGAAGAACAAGAACTTCAGCAGGCACTGGCTCAAAGCCTTCAAGAGCAAGTAAGAAATAAAGCTTGCTTCCTTGAATGGTCTTCCCCAACACTGGAAACCTGATGGCTAAAGGAAAAACTTGTGTTCGGGCAATAACCGCAAAGGGATTCTGCTGGTTTTTGAGAGAACCAGATGAAAAAAGGTTTGCGTTTCTTCTAGCTCTGGTGTCAGTAGAGTAATGGCACTGGATATGTCTGGGCACGTTTTGTATGTGCTTCGGAAACCATATATCACATCACAGACCTGCAGATTCTCAAAGCTTTCCGTGCACACTTACACATTGGCTTGTAACATTTTGTAAAACGATGATAAAATGAACTAAACTCTTACTGTCTGTCATCAAGAACCAAGCCCACCTTTAGCTTCCCTGGCAGTTGCTTCTTACAGTGTGTCATGTCAAGACTCAAAGTGAAAGACGCAGGTTTCATAGCAAAGGCCAAGATCGGCCATGCCAGGGCAGGTTAAAGATCTGTCTATCCCCGTGTCTTGCTTCTGGTACTAGCAAGTAGGAGATGCTTAATGAAGAATATAGAAAACAAGCATTTATGGGATCCTTCCCTGTTAGTAAATTGGAAAAAGGATGCCAAATAATTTAATCAAAAACAGGTCCTCTAATTTAGACTTGGAAAGAATTGGGATCTTGGATTGTGTGCTGACCATCTGTATTCCACTTGAATTTCAAGACCTGTAACTGATTTCCACAAGTTTAACTGAGCCACTAAGAGTGAAGCAAGTGCTTAGCCAGGTCTCTCTTTAAATAGGTGCCCTTGTCTGCTCTCTATTAATACTAAAGCTGTCATGGTTTTCCTTATGAGAGCTGAGGTTTCCATGGCTCTTGGATTTTTCTCTCCCATTACTCATTATGAGGTGCTGGTTGGTATGTTCCATGCCAGATGTAGCTTTGATGTAGCGATGCTGAGTAGTTTAACAAAGATTCCCAAATGCTTTAGAAATAGTAAGATAAAAGGCCTCATGCTAATAATGTAAAACTGCTCTTTGAGTGTTGTTCTGCTACAGTTCTGAAGCGAAAATCTGCTCTTCTAATGATCCAGGCATGGAAATGCAGTAGCTGTGGTTATCTTGATTTGAAATATGGAGTTAGGGTTCTGTGTTCAGGTGCACTGAAAGCATTCAAGCCCTGAATTAAGAAGCCAGCTCATTAAAATAGTATTGACTGGCTTGCTGTAGCTCTGAGCTTCCAAGAGTGGTGGGAGGAACAGGGGCATGATATTATCCAAAGATTAGACGGGTTTGTTGACTTGAGGTTTCTTTCCTACTTGTTCATGGTAATATTTTTAATACCTGGTCGTTTAGTGGTGTCTTTTTTTGCATTCTGCCTTTGTGAATTACACCTGTTACGTAGAACCACTGGCTTTACTTTCAAAGGCCTTAAAAATAATAAAATCTGACAGGATTTAACGACTCTGTCCTCAGCTGGCTTTGGGCAGAAGAAGTCTAAATTTTGCCGAAGTGTGAGGAGCTTTGTGTGTAAGTGACAGCTTTCCTTAGTGAAGGGTTACAAATTCATTCAGATGCTTTTCAAATTAATGATCTAGAGAAAGCCTTCGGTGTTACTAGAGACTCACTCTGCTGCATACCAACTTCAGGAGCTTTGAGGAGCCTTAATTAAGGTTTGTCCCAGGTTCTGTTGCACGGGAACATTGGACGCTCGCTGGTTGCAAACATTCCTTCGCACAGAACCTTTAATTTACAATGTCAGGTTTGTTGTAGAAACCAGAGCAGCACAGTTTCAATGGAAAAAGAGCACCACAAGAATTTTAAACAGTGAAGTGTCTCAATGAGCTAAGTTTTGTTCTCTTCCCATCAGGAGGCACGAGAACAAAAAGAGGATGATGACCTTAAACGAGCCACGGAATTGAGTCTACAAGGTGAAGCTTACTTAACTTCTTCCAGGACATTGCTTTTGAGGGAAAATAGATCTGTATGCATGAGTGCAGGTCCCAAATGTCTGTAAGACAGCTGGGATTTCATGCTCTTTTGCTGTGTGCTTTGTTGTGTTTGGCTTTGCACAGGTCAGCTTTTCTTGGTCTTGGTTGTGAAAGCAAATGCCAGGAAAAACTTAATAGGAAAAATGACTTATTTCAGTCTCTTGAGTTTTTAATATCATTTTTATATATATAAATTTATATAATTATATATGTAATATTATATTTATGGGATATTAAATGCATTGTGTATAATTATTATATATAGGAAAATTGACCTTGAAATTTTGCATTCCCAGCAAAAGCTGACACGCTAATGGCTGTAGTCGGGGCATAAGGGTTATTTCTTACTTCCACCAATATTTTAGTGCTGATTAATGAATGTAGTGGCCTTGCCCAGAAAAATGAGTAAGTGCTCTACCTGCCTGATTCAGGATGGGAGGGAGACAGACCTCACCGCAAGCTATAGCTGTTGGGGGTGAAAGAAGAAACCTAAAGTACACTATCCGTCTTTTCCAAATGCAGCCAGTGTGGTGAGCCTTGGGCACTGTTTAACATTTGTGTGAGCCTGGCATTGTGTGATTTCATACAACCTGGCAGAGCAAAGCGTAACTGAGAGAAAATCCCTGCTCCTAAGAGGGAGAGGGAAGGGTAACAAAGTATTGTGTTAAGATACTTGTAGTTGCTCAAACACCTTTAAAGGCCCTCAGGTATTACTGGATGAACCTGTGTCTGCTTCTGAAGAGATGTCGAATGCCGCTTAGACATCCCTGAGCCTGAGTCCTGTCCCCTGATGAGCTCTGCCAATGCCCAGTCCCTCTCAGATCTTCCCTGATTCATGGCCGGGAAGAGTTCATCGCTGGAAGTCTTTCCTCCTCCTTGATTTGCAGTCGCTTGACTTAAACATGAGCATTACCTTGTGCTCCTCAACTTGCTACCGTGTCATTTGTAAAGCATCAGCCAGCAGTTGCTCAAGGAGGCGCTAATAATCCTGAACGTATAGCTGGTAGTATTTGTCTTAGAAAGGTTCCCAGTGGTGCCGCAATCAAAGAGCCACTAGTCATCCGAGAACCGTTGGTGAAGTGGCATTAGTGGCATTTAGCAGTACCCATGGCAAGTGCTTCATGCAGAGACCTGCGTTTCTTGGCTCTAGTCTTAAAACAGTAAGAATTCAGGCTTACAACAACCCGAATAAAATGTGGAAACCAGCAGTAAAATATTCTCAGTTAAAGGGATCCATCTATAAATTTCCCAAGAAGATTATACTAACCCAGCGTCTGATGATTCAACAGGGCAAGCAGTTTGAGAATCTCTTTGGCAAAACGTCTCCATCATAACTGGTGTGATAGTCTCTGTAAGAAAACAAAACAAAAAAATAATATTCTGAGCAGTGTCCTGTTAATCTTAACTTCTCATCCACCCATGACTTCATAGCTTTAATTTAGCTGGTCAAAGCGTAGCTACTTCTCATGATGAGAACTGCACAAAATCTTAAATGAGTTGGGTAGCTGCAGAATCCCAGGAAGTTTGGAACAGCATGTACAGGGAGCAGTGGTGCCTTCCGGCTCTTTACAGAAAGCTGCCTGCGTTTTGCTCAGCCAAGCAAACTGGAAGTTCCTGCAGTGAGCGGCCTTCTTACCATTGAAAACAATGAGAAGATGCCTGCTGCCAGCAGTAGCATTTTGATGCCAGTTTTAATTGAAAAATGCACTTTGTTAATGCAACTTACAGTTAAAACTGTAATTCATAGCTTCTTGTTGCAGAAACTTACAGTTCGCTGGCCAGACTGGCTGTACTTCTTTTAATGTCGGTTCTGGCTGCAGACCACCAGTTCTCTGAAGCGAACTGGGTGTTTAAATGCTCTTTTATCACCCAGCTGTCATTGCCATAGTGCCCTTTTGTAAAAGTATGAGAGAGATGATGTTAAAATTAATTCTCTAGTCCAAGATACTTTTCTTAATTACTGCTCTGACAAGTTGGGGAAGGGAGAGAGAATTTTTATTCGGGAATTCCAACATCTCCTGCTTTCCTTAGAAAGGAAGCTTGAAACGTTAGCATTTTATTGTCCTTGTTTATGTGGGTAGATATACTTCAACCTGTTTTGAATTCCTGTGTGCGCCACGGCTTCTCACACATTGTTTCCATGTATCTAGAGTTTAACAGCTCCCTACTGGACAGCGTTGGTTCTGATGAAGACTCTGGCAATGAAGATGTTCTTGACATGGAGTATTCGGAAGCTGAAGCAGAAGAGCTAAAAAGAAATGCTGAGGTGTGATCTATGATTTCAAAAGCCAGCTGAGAAGTATACCCCTTCTTTACCATCAGTTTAGTGTTGGCGGTAGTTTTGCAGAGTTTTGTAGAGTCTGGAAAGGTCTTTTATGTTCAAAAGTGAAAAGATAGAAAATTTCTATCCTTGAGAATCTGTCCTATTGTGAAACTTTTACTTACAGAGAGAGAGGACTTCGGCCAGCGTGGTGTTTTAGTTGCAGCGCCATGGGCTTCTAGGTCCTGCACCACCAGAACTGAGAAGTTGTGGCAAGACCTTATTCCCATTAGGTGAAATGTAACTGTAACCTAGGCTGCGCTGCCAGCTGCTAGCACGCTCGGAATCCATGCAGCAGTGTTGTGAAAGTTGCATGCTTGCCTCAGTGGAAGGAATACTGTATAGAGTGGAAAAGGTTAAATAATTGGAGTTTCCTTGAGCAGTTCTTATTTTCTTACAGTTCTTTGCCAATTTCCTTACCGTTAAACCAAGAGTTAGATTTTAAGAGTGTTGTCAGTGAATCATATCAATAACATTTCCTGGTCAGAGAGGATTAAAAAATAACTGTCAAAAAACCAATTACCATCGTTTAGTTTTATTGTCAGTGAACAGACAGAGCGTGTTTCCTGCATGCAAAGAAGGCATTGTCTGCTGACATTATGGGTGCAGGACCAGAGAATCTGGGCTGCATATCCGGTATTAGCTGTTAAATCTGTGTACCATTATCAAGGGTGTTTCTTTGATATTGCAGAAGTAAGCCTGGTGTGCCCTTTTTGCTTTTCTATGTTTATTTGGTGGATTAATTCTGACATCAGTGGAAGTCGCTCAGGAAATGGTTGTTTAGAAAACTTCGCAGTGTAACGCTCGTGTCAGCATCTGTTCTGAGGTCAGAGTGGCTCCTTTGCATTTTCATTGGCTTGCTGCAAGATTAAATAAGATGGGAGGCTTTTTCCCACTTCTGGAAGGACTCTCTGTTTGGTCTGAACCAGGGTGTCTGTTTCTGTAATCCTTGATTGGGTTGCAACTTGGAATATAGTAGACAAAGCCGTTATCTTGCGTTTAAATCATCTTGTCTGTAAACTATGTGGAACAAAAGTGCATGCCTAAAAGCTTTAATTGGACTTTGTTTTCAGACAGGAGAGCTTCCTCACTCCTATCGTCTCATCAGCATCGTCAGCCATATCGGAAGTACGTCATCTTCAGGTAAAAGATACCATATTTTATTCTTCATCTCTTATCTAGCTTAAAAAAAAAATCTGTAATACAGAATTACCATAGTAGGATTATTTGCAGAGAAAAATTCAGGTAGCAAAGCAAGTCTTCCATTGTGGCTTGCGGGTGGGGGGAGCAGGTTGAGGATGTCACGGTGCCTGACTGTGGCATGTGGATGAAGTACGGCTTATGGGGTCTGTGGAATTGCTTGTGCTTGTTACGGGCTCATTGACCAGGAAGGGTGAAGGGACCAGGATCTTAAGGGTGTTTCAGCATTTAAATCTGACACGGGTCGCTGGAGCAGGGTATATAGCTAACCAGCTTCCTGGTTGAACTGCAGCACAAAAAGAATGGTGCATTCTCTGTTTTTAAGGTCATTATATCAGTGATGTCTATGATATCAAGAAGCAGTCCTGGTTCACCTACAATGACTTGGAAGTGTCTAGAACTCTAGAGGCCACCGTTCAGTGTGACAGAGACCGAAGCGGTTATATCTTCTTCTACATGCACAAGTAGGTGTCTCAGGGAATTTTGGTGCTGGTAGTTACTTGCTGTTTGTGAGGGAGTGGGCGTCTCTTCTTCCTCTAGTCCTCTTTGCTGGGTTAAAAAGTATCTCCATGTATTTGTCAGAAGAAATTTTAGTCAGAATTATCTGCAAGAATGACAAAATTGAAGTGCTCTGCATTCAGAGGCTGGAATTGTATGTCACTAATACATAGGGTTTTAACAAGATGCATTAAATCATCTTTTAAGAATGGGATTCAGTGTCTCAGCTATGCGCTCGTTAGACTAAGAATCATAATGGAGCTTGGGTTTTTTCCTTAAGTGCTGTGATACTTGTAAATTCCTTTATCCCGGCTCCTCCTTGTTGTGTTGTTGCAGCTGTGGTCATCTCAGGACAGGGGCAAGATGAGCTTTGTAGGTAGAAGTGATATCTTTTCAGGCACACAGAACTGAAGAAGCGGTTTTGTACCTCAGTGTGGCCCCTTCTTCTGTCTTTACTGGTTGCTGTAATAAAGGATGTTACAGACTGTCTTGTGTTGCTTCTGATCAGGACTTACCTTCACTATTGTTACTGTTCTCTGAGGCTTACCACTGACCTTATTCGTTGTAATAAATGGGAAAAAAAGGTGCTTTAGGATTCAAGGAGCCTTGTTTAGAGATGCCAGATAAGACACCTTTCTCTGCCAGGATCTGTGACGCTTGCATTTGTGGATTAAATCCAGTTGCCGATTCCCTCAGGGCTGTCTTATGTAGCAGCTTGTTGTACATAAGTTTCACTATTGGTCTTTATCTCTGTCCTAGGGATATCTTCGATGAGTTACTAGAAACAGAAAAAAATGCACAGCCACTTAGCACGGAAGTAGGAAGATCGGTTCGTCAGCCGCTGTGAAGAGTAAAACACCTTGTTTCTCCTGAGGAACAAGGAAGATTCTGAACTTGTGCCAGACACGCAGGAGTAACAAACAGCTCAGGGACAAAACAAGAGACAAAAGGTAGAAATATGGGACGCTCGGTTTGTTGAACCATCTGTGCAAGTCCTGGGCCTGAACCACGCGTTTAAACCTTGACATCCCTGAGCAATCCTCCTGTGGTGAAGTTTTTATTTGTTCCTCAAATAATTTTGTCAGCATGGAGCCTTAAAGAGTTGCATCAAGCCACAAGACTACAGCTGCTCATAAACTGATTTAAATAAAATAAAAAAGTGCAAAAAGAGACTCGACTTTAAAAGCCCATTCACCTGTGAGACGTGAGTGGTGAAGATTTACATATCACTTGGCTTTTTTTTTTTTTCCTTCTCCTCCAAGAGCAATTTAAGCAATAGATTCTGTAACCTGGCGTGTGTTGTGTTAGTAATATTCACTGGAAACCCGGATCACTGAGTACGCTCTTGCCGGTCATCTCGCTGACAGGCGTTTTGGAATCACTCAAGCTGATGCGTTTTGACATTCATGGGTTTGTAAGCGCTCCGCTATTTACATACGGTTCCAGGAAACAGACTGTCGGTGCTGTAGAATGTATTGCATACCTGGTGGCAGCTCTGTCGGGTTGTTTTGGGTTGTTTGTTTTTTTTTTTACACCACTCACTGTCATCCTCCTTTAGATGTGAGATTATATATGTGATTTCTTTTGTTTTACAAGTTCTATTATTTGATTGCATTTTCTTCATAAGGTTGTGACATGAGTACCGTTTGGAGAGGAGAGGTCTGTCTTTGGGTGTGCGCAGTATTTCGCACTGAAGTTTGATTGCTTGGGGCTGCTTCGGTGTAACTCTGGGAGCAGGAGAATGCCTGGAGCAGGCTGAGAGCAGTAGCCAGAGGTGAAGCAATGGCCACTTTGTCATCATCTGGGAGGGAAAAAGCGTTCTAGCGTTGCCCTTTCCACACAGGCCTGGGTCATTGTGAAACAGGAACGGTGGGAAAAGGGCCTGCAGAATAGCGCTTGGCACTTGAATCGCCGTTTGATTGAGCTGTCATGGTCTTGCCTTGGTCTTCCCGTATCCCAGGGCAAGAGGGTTTTTACTGCAGCTTTGCCTCTGTTCTCCTTCCTGAGGAGTGCAGAGCGCTCAAACTGTGAAACTAAACCAGGTGGAAAGCTTTCAGAGAGCCCATATTCCGCATTAACGGAACACTGTTAGGAAGAAGTGTTGCATTTTATTGGATTTAGAGGCATGATTCTCCTTTTATAGCTTGTTTCAGCAGGGGGGGTAAAGCCCAGTGAGTTCATTTTTTCAGCACCTTTGCACTTAGAGGCAGATGTTTCCTTTCGCTGGCATTTACTCATTTCAGAGAAATTGTTGCTGTTAAGCGGAGTAGTTGCTCTTGTTTTGGCCTCTAGTTCTGATTTTTGCAGCTTGAGTTTGAGAGGTGAAATACTTCTTTTAAGAAAAACAAAAAACCAAAAAAAAAGCCACCTTTTTTTGCTGTCGAGGTAGTTTCTGGGTTTTTTAAACTATCGTTAAGAGTTTCTCAGGAATAAACCAGCTGAAGCAAAGCAGGCAAAACCATGGATTTAGAAGACAGCAGGCACCTCTTTCATGGGCACTTCCACGCTGGAGTTGATCCTGGGGGGCTGGCAAGGGAGATGCTGCCTCAATGGCCTCTTCTCACCTCTGTGGGCAGCCATGAGCAACAGCAGCTGGTCGTCCTCCCCATGCCGAGTACTCTGGGGATCCCAGCATGGTGACAAGACTGACTGACCTTCCAGTCCACGTTGTCGGATGAGCTGGGTGAACCTGGTCAGGGTGACATCTTTCGGGTTTCCAAGCTAGGAGCCAACGCTTGGTTGTAAACATGGCAGAGCGTTGATCTTGTAAGATGTAGCCCGGGTGGGTGTATATGTTAATTTATTACAAAGCATTATACTTTTCTATTGTTGATACTAATTTTGGTAGAATTCTGGGTGATGGGAAGAGGCGGTGACGTGGGAGTTGTCCTTTCTGCCGGTCGCCCCTGCGAAGGTGATGAAGGGACTGCTCCGTCCGGAGGGCAAATCTGTTTTCCCCAAGCGCATCCTATGCTAGTGCTGTAAATAACCAGTATTCTTGTAGTATCAGAAGTCAGCTCTGCTTTTTTGGGTGGCGAGGTTGTTTTTCCAAGGTGCTGCACTCCAGTTAATTTATAATAAAAGCAAACATTGCCCGACTTCTCAGTGCGCTAACTTTTGTTTAAAACCACTTCTTGTTTGGGTTGAGGTGTGAGCTGATGCTTGAAACCAGCATTCCTTGTTTTATGAAGAGTTCTTGCTTGTTATTCCAGCTGTTAAGAATTCACAGACATCTATTAATTAATTTAAGCTTTTTTTTTTCCCTTGGTATACGGCAGCTCAGTTGCCCCTTCATCCTGGCAGGAGTGTCCGTGGAGTCCCTTCCTTGCAGAAGCCGGCTGTATCCCTGTCAGAGAGCAGCAGGGAGGAAGATGGGGGTACAATCCTCAAGGGACACACTGCGATCCTCAAGGAACGTGCTGTTGATGAGCTGTAACGTTCCCACTGCTCATGCTGTCCCAGCAGCAGGTTCAGTAAGGTCGTCCCTTCCCGGTGGGATACCCATTCTGGGGGTGGAGGAGTTCAGTTGCAGTCCCTGCACGTGTGCAGGCTCTTCTTCAGACGTACGGAGTTGTGGTTGAACATTTACCCGCTCCTGAGTCAGCTTAGTTTAGTCCAAGCGTGACGCAGCTTATAAATGCAAGGAACTCCCATCGTGCCGTTCCTCTCGCCCCTCCATTGTTTCACTGCGATAGTTTGGTCCTGATTTACTCCCCTACTCCAAGAGGTGCAAAACTGTCCGTGTCGATGAATTGGAGCTTGTGTGCGCAGGTCCCTGGGGAGCCCCAGCTGGCAGGGGGCTGCACAAAGAACCTTTGCAAACCAAGGACTGGTGTCCCAACCGGTGCAGCAGCCTGCGACCGCTGCGAGGAGCTGAGCAGGAGGAGGAGCAGGGCTCTTGGATGCCTGCGGCCATGGCATCGCCTTCCACCTCCTGTGCCGCTTGGATAACCATCGCCTGTGCATCTTCCCGTCCTGCATCCTGATGAAGGGCCAATATCCAGCCCAGCGCATCCTGCTGCGGTTCACCCCAGCATAGGGCGCATGGGGATGGCTGTGCTTTGGGATGGGGGGGGCTGGGAATAACTCATGCACTTTGTTTTCTTTTTAATGGAGCTAATTATCCCTGTAAGCACCCACCAAAGAGAGAAAAAGGGGTGCGGGACCCCTGGCAGCTCTGCTGCTGGACTCCAGCCTTGCCTGCTGCGGGGTGGCTGCTGCCGGTTTCTGCCTGCGCCCCGACTTTCTGGTTCTTTACACTGTTGATGTGGAGCAGCACTTTTCTCTGTGTTTTAGCAGACCTGTTCCTCTCTATTTACAGTTTTTGCTCTTGGGTTCTCCCCACCCCCTTTTTAAATGATGTGTAGATAGATTTTTTTTTTATTTTTTTTGGTTTTTTTTTTTTGTTAGTGAAATTAAAACCTCTTTATTAACCCTCTCTTGGTTTGGGATCTTATTTCTGTGCCACCTGCACTGCTGCTGATGGTGGGCACCACACCTCTGCCCTGCGTTTGCTGTTGGGACTTTGCTCAGTTGCCTGGGAACATCAAGTGTGTGTGTATGTTCAGTGCCTCCCAGCACATGCAAATCCCAGCTTCCCGGTCAGAGACATGTCCCTGTGGGGGACCCCCACCCCCTCTCCAGCTCCCCCTGGATTCCAAACAGCAGGGAGATGCCCTCCTCCCCTCCCAGGAGGAAGGACGCGTGGTCGCTGGTGACTGTCCCCAGCCAGTGCTGTCCCTGCACGCATGCCATGCCTGTGCCTTGTTGCTTTTACCTTTGTTATCGCATGTATTTACTGAGGTTCACGCGATAACGCAGGGAGCGGCTCCAGCTGTATACCAGACCTTTAGTCCCGAGCTGCAGCTGCCAGGGTGGGATGGAGGTGCCCGGGGGGGGCAGCTTGTGCCTTGCTCCCGGGGGCAGTGAGGGTGAAGGACCTGGAGGAGAAGGAGCTGAGGGTCCTTCTCTGTGCTGCCTTGGTGCCCCGTCAAGATCCGCATCCCCCTGTGCCCTGTCTCTTTGCCAAATAAGCCCTACGACTAGGCTGAACCCAGGCGTCGGGGAGGAAGACGCAGCCCCATTCTCCAAATATATTTTATTTAACAAAAATAAGGAGGTGGGGCTGTCCCCAGGCACAGGCTCTTGCCCTAGAAGAGTCCTTTGTCCTTCTTGAGTTTCTGTTGTTTCCACAGGGGCAGGCTGCCAAAGGCAGAGCGGTTCATGCCGAAGGTAGCCTCGAAGTCCTGGTTGGAGAGGTGGTACTGGGGGAGGAGAGAGAAGGCTGAGCTAAAGCTGGGGGGCTTCCCTGGTCCATCCCTCTGCCACAGCAGTCCCCCCTGGCCTCGGCTCACCTCCTTCCTGCTGGGATCCACACCCCGCGGCAGGTCCTCGGCTGAGGTGTTCACCAGCACATGCAGGGGGAAGGTCTCCAGTTTGTCGGGGAGGAGGGTGGTGGTGGACGTGAAGATCTCTTGCTTGGACGTGAGCACCTGGATGGGGGGGGACAGGGTCACATCAGGGCCTGCGCTGTGTCCCCAGGAATGGAGGCACCAAGGGTGGCTGCAGGTGTCCCCTCACCCGAGGATGTGCCCTTGCAGCTCCTGATGCCACCTGGCAAGGGACAGAGGGTCTTTCTGTGCCCCCTCCCACCCTGGCCACCCTCTCTCCCTCTGCCACTTACGGAGGTGAGCTGCCCGAGACTGCTCTCATCCCCCAGCTCAGCTTTCAGCGCCTCATAGGATTTCTTGTCCTGGGAAGGGGACAAAAGCGCTCAGCTCCTCAGCACAGGCAGGGATTGGGCAAACTGCTGCCCATGCCCTGGAGATGCTGCCTGGGGCCAGATCCAGACTTGGTCCACATCACTGTGAAGGGCCCCCCCAGGTCTTTCCAGCCCCCTCCACGACTCACATCCCAGTTGAGAGGGTCCCAGGCCAGGAACCAGCCGGTGAAGGTGGGGGGCTCGTAGCCCTGTTTCACCACAATGATGGGGGTGTCGAGGTCGCGCCCACTAGGGTGGGTCCGCAGGTACTCCTGCACCATCACTGCTGCCGCCTCCTTCTCTGACTCGTTGGCGCCTTTCCCAGTCCAGAAGAAAACCTGCAACGGGGTCACCATGTCCACTACTGGGGTGGGACGGGGCCCTCTGGGGCCATGCCTGACCTATGGCTGGGGGCACACAGGATCTGTCCATGGGAAAGGGCACTGGGAGTCCATCCTCAGCCATCGCTGGAGCAAGGGGGCTAGAAAAAAACATCATGGGGCCAGGCACATTGGGGTTTCCAGCCTCCCAGCCCATCACCTCTGGTCGCTGCAGGTTCTCCACTCTCTCTGGGGACATCAGCTTGTGGGATCAAAGGTGTTTCCCCCCCAGCTCACCTGGTCCCAGGTGTCCAGCAGGTAAACTTCATCCTCCTCCAGGTCATCCTGGGTGAAGTCTACGATCTCTGTGGCCAAGAAGGTGCCTGTCTTGTTGGAGCACTCAAAGAGACGGGGGGACACGGAGGGGTTCTCCTCCTGCAGCCTGGCAGAGCGGGGAAAGCAGTGGTGGTGGTGGTGGGAACAGGGCTCACCCGGCTTGGGGACTGGTGGCCCATCTCACCCCTGAGGGTGAGTAGGGACAAGGGACCCCTGGGCACAGGGCTGATACCTCTTGCTGTTGGCATACTGGGACTTGCCCCCCAGGGCCACCCAGAACTCAGCTGGCTCCTGTCCCTCTGCGATCACTAGCTTCTCCGTCTTGGAGATGATGTCGGCCACTGTCTTGCCCATTTCACGCTCGTCCCCACTGCAACCCTGCCGAGCAAACATCCATCACCAGCCCCAGCCGAGGAGGAGGAAGAGGAGATGGGGGCATTTCTCTTGGGGGTGGCAGCACCCACCCCGGAGCCCGGCGGTACCTACCTTACCATACCAGAGGTAGCAGCAGCTGGGAGTCTTGAGCACGAAGACGTCATTGGAGTTGAGGGAGGAGGCGCGGACGGCCACCTCGAAGGCCTTGGTGTTGTACTCATTGGTGCCATGCACGTGGAAGAGGCGGGTGGAGGGCGTGGGCTCCTTGTTGCCTGCCCGTGAGGTGCCACCCTGCGGGGACAGGGACAGGAGGTCACCACCAGTGTCACAGGTTCACACACCTGCGGGCTTCCCCCCTGACAACCCCACACTCACCGCGTACACCACCATCTTGCCCTTGAAGATGGCCATCAGGTGGGCTGGCTCCTTGCCCATGGTGACGCGGACCTGCACAGGCTCGTTGTTGTACTTCTGGTCCAGGATGACTGCTTGGTAGGCAGAGGCAGCCAGCTCATCCGTGCTGGCTTGGCGGCCCTGGGCAGGGCAGAGCGGGGCTCAGCGCCCACCACAGCCCCCTTTTCCCTCTTGGGAAAAGGGAACCCTCATGCCATTCCCATGGGGTCATGCATAGAGCACCCCCAGTCCGAGGAGGTGTCCCTGTCCCCCACCCACAGGTCAGTGACCTGGAAGTCTCACCTGCCAGAGGTAGATGATGCGGTTCACCTTGGACCCCACAGTATAGGTGTAGAGCACCAGGTAGCAGTCCCCGCCGTAGAAGTGTCCCAGCCACTTCTTCTCCACAGGCACTAGCTCCTGGTTCTCCACACGCCAGACCTGGTGGGACAGGGATGTTCTGCTGCCAGGGCTGCTGCATGTCCCTGCCCTGCAGCCCCTGGGCCCCATGGCATCCCCCAGTACAGCCCAGAGGGTGCCCAAGAAGGTCCCATATTCTGCCCTGGCCACTCTACCTCCACCTCCCCAGATCCATCATCCACCATCTTCTGCTGGGCAGCCATCTGGGGCTTGGCGTGCAGCGTGGTGGCATCAAACTTCACCTGCTCCACCTTGGCTGCAGGGAAGGACAGAGGGCTGAGCCACATCCTGCTGGCCATGGGAGTCCCCACAGCCCCCCCCATCCCAATCCAGGGAGTCCTGCAGCATCAGAGGGGGACACTCACCCACTTTGCCCACAGTGTGGGTCTTGCCCAACCCGCTGGTCTGGTTGGGGATGGTCCATTTTTGGAAGAGCTGTCTGAAGATGGTTGACTCAGACCCATCATTCTCTGTCTCCACGCTGGTGCTGGCTGGGTAATTCTTAGCTTTGATGAAGCCCTGGGGGGATTCAGACCCAGAACATGGGTACAGGGTGTCTGGCACCCCAGGGAGCAGCCAGGATGTCCCATAACCGACCTCTAACCCAGCACCCACCAGCGCCCTGCTCATCGCCTGCTGCTTCTCCTCCTTATTGGCGTTCTTGCCCTTCCACACGAAGATCTTGAGACCTCCTTGATCAAGGATGTAGCAGTCCTTGGAGAGGGGACAACAGCAGAAATTAGGAATTTGGGCAGCTTTAACCCTTCAAAAGCCGATCTGGTGGGCGAAGCCATGGTTTTTGAAGGGTTAAAGCTGCCAAGGAAATTGGGCACCCCCGAACATTCCCATGGGTGACAGACCTCATGCAGGAGCATGTCTTGAGTCAGGGGTCGAATCCCCACCTCCTGTATGACCAGGTTCCCGCTGGCATTGGAGAGGCTGGCAGGGGAAAAGAAAGGAGGAGGGGTTTGAAACGGGTCTGGAAAACCCCCTCCCCATCCCCACCTTGGGGTGGCAGGGTTGGGTGAGAGTGTTCCCTCCCTATCTCCTTCCCCACCCTGATCATGGCAGAGGTGGTACCCAGGGACCCTCTTGCCCTGCCATGGTGGCAACCTGGTTTGCAGCTTGCCCTGCTATGCAGCTCACTCATGGCCATGAGGAGGGACAAAGGGATGTCAAATGTGATGGGGCCACCCAGGGACATTGCCACCGTATCCAAAGGTCATGCTTGCATGAGCATTCTGTCCATCAGGTATCAACCCTATTAGCACCAGGGACTCCCTTACTCCAACTGCATCCAAAGGACCTGTCCCCATCCCTGCGGTGGCCTTGACCCCTCTTGGTGGCTATCCATAGGGATGGCAGTTGTGGGACATAGCAGAAATGGGTGCTGGGTCCCTCTGGCACCCTGCAAGATGCCCCCACAGGAGACCCACCCCCAGCAACTCACTGGTAGAGCTTGAGGGAAGAGTTGAGCTTCTGGTCCACTTTGTCATCAGGGATGGCCGCCTTGATGTCCCTCTTCTCACCCAGCACATGCGTGAGGACCTGCATGAGCCCTGGCGAGGCACCCTCGTTCTCACCATCCACTACGCCCACCTTGGCACGGCCCCCGCGCTCCCGGTCCCGGATGTCCTTGGCCAGGATCATCGCCTGCACCCAGAGGAGAAGGGCTCAGCCTGGATCAGGGAGGGGGTGACCCGTCACCCCCTTCCTCCAGCGAGGGGACCCTGGGACCCCTCTGGCCATACCTTCAGCCTCTCGTTTCGGTTGCTCTCGGGGCCGTTCCACTGGATGATGAGCTGGCCCAGGTCCAGCAGGAACACATCCCCCCGGTTGAAGCTTTTCCAGCTCATCTCCACCTGCAGCAGGATGGGATTGGGGGGGATATTAAGCAGCAGGACACCCGGGTCCCCCTGGCTGTGCAGCCCCTGCCTGCCCTGGCTCAGCGCTGATGCCTCTATTCCTCCTCCCTACCCCAAGCAGGGCTTTTTGGGGAGAGGTTGCTCCTGAGGCAAGGCAGTGGTGGCCCCACACCCACTCTGTCCCCAACTTGAAGGCAGCTGTGTATGCGGTCGTCTGGCCTGATCCTGATGCCAAAGAGCATCTCTGCATAGAGGTTGGTGGCTAGGGACCCCCCTGCATCCCATAACTCACCTCTTCTGCTGTCACGTTCTTCTTGCCCTTCACGTGCAGCAGGCGCTGGACGTTGTAGGTGTTCGTCTCCACGTGCTTCATGCCCGAGGACACCCCACCCTTCTTATAGCTGGCAGGGGGCAGACACGGTGTGAGCCCTGGGACCCCCCTTCCCCTCCAGCGGGGTCCCCCTCCCACCTCTGTGTGCAGGGAGGTGTTCGGGGAGCCCCCCATCCACCCACATGGGTGATGGATGGAGCAAGACCAGCTCCAGATCCTCCTCCTGCCTCCCCCACCCCACTGGGACAGGGCTGTCCCCATCTCCTCTGGCAATGTCCCCATGGGGGAGCATGCAGAAGGTCCCTCCTCACAGTGGGAGTGGGTCACTGGCAGTGACCGACATACATGAGTCCTTGCTTGAAGTAGGCACGGAAGGTCTCACTCTCATGGCCCTGGACCTCGCGGTGCTGCACGGCCACCGTGCCCAGGTGGTCGTCCATCTGGGTGGTGTAGATGGCAGCTGCCCCCTGCTCGTCCTGGCTCGAATCCTTGCCCAGCCAGTAGTGGATGCTGTAGCTGAAGCTGCTCCCGGTCTTGCGTGTCTGCAGGACACAGGTCCCCGCTAGAAGAGCCCCCATGTCCCCATACCACCCCAGCCAGGGACATCCCTCCCTGCACCCCAGTCCCCCGCCGGGGCAGAGCCCGTCCCCAATCCCCGACCGGACCCCAGGCTGCCCTACCGACAGCAGGACGTAGCAATCCCCCTCGTAGAAGTTGCCGTAGCTTTTGGTGGGCACTGGCACCATCTCCATGTTCTGCAGAAGGAAGGGAGACGTCAGCCCTGGTGGGGACCCCCACACCCCAGCCCCAAAACCTGGGTGGGTTCAACCCTGGGTGCCACACTGAGACCCCCAAACCCAGGCACTGAGGACACAAAGGGGGAGATCTTCCCTCCCGCAGCCCCCCCCCCGCCAAACAGCCCAGTGACGGGTGCCCGGGTGATGGATGCCCAGGCCGTGCCCCCATCCCCACCTCAATCCGCCATATCTGGAGGCCTGGCGTGGTCTTGTTGAGTGTCCTGCTGACTTTGGTGCTGAGCTCCACCATGGTGACGGGTGCTGCAGGCAAGGGGACCTGCTGAGGCATTGGCAACACCCTCATTAATGGCAGGCGGTGTCGTTAAGAGCTGGGACAGAGCCAGCCTGCTGTGCCATCTGCTGCCCTGCCCGCTCTTTGGCCAGATGGGCCATAAACCCCCCATCCGGAGCAAGGGGAGCCCCTGGACCCCCTGCCCAGCCCTCAGCCTGGCTGTCACTGTGGCTAATGGGGGCTGTCATAGCTCCGTGCCAGGGTCTGTGGTGGGCAGGAGCGGGGTGCCCTGGTGCCCTGTCCTGTGCCTGGGGCACAGGGCAGGGCCGTGCAGGGCGTCCCCAGCGCAGCAGCTGCAGCTGGGTGACACCGCTGTGACCTGCTCCTCCCCAATGCCAGCAGGAACCGGCCCCGCTCAGCCTGGGCCCAGCACGGCGTGGCATGACATGGCACGGCATGGCACGACATGGCACAGCGTGGCATGGCCACTGCTGGTGGCCTTGCACACGCACACGTGTGCAAGCACACTCTGCCCGCTTCCAGCCTGCCCCCCACTCCCATCCCCACTGCCAGATCCATACCCCCCAGGGAGGGCACAGCCCGGCCCCACAGAGGTGATGAGTGTGCCAGGGCTCAGTCCTGGTGCTGCTGAGGTTGCCCACAGCCATATTTGCCGTGCAGTGGGCGGGGGGAGGTGGGGCAGACAGCGTTGGGGAAAGCCCCCCCGTGTGCCCTGGCAGGGAGAGCCAGCAGCGCCCACGGAGAAGTCTCTGCTCCCCCAGCCCCACAAAACCCCTCCTGGTCCCACTATGCTGCCCCAAAAGCACCCACATCCCCTCCCGCAGATCCGGGGGGTGGGTGACATCCCCCCAGCACAGCCCCGAGGTGGGGCATGGGTGGGTTCCCCAAGCCCCATCCCCAGGCCACCCCGGTGCCAGGAGCGGTGGTGGCTGTGGGATGTGCTGCCTCCCCCTCCCCCGCCATGCCCACCTC
>VWZL01000644.1:515-52255 GCA_013396915.1 Stercorarius parasiticus
AGCTGTCCTTTCTTCCACTCCTTATAAAGTTTCTTTTTGTGTGACAGTGTGTCCAGGAGCTCCCTGTTCATCCAGGCAGGTCTCCTAGCATTCTTTCCTGTCTTCCTCTTTGTCGGTATAGTTTGCTCCTGGACACGGAGAAGGTGACCCTTGAATACTGACCAGCTGTCCTGGGCCCCCCTTCCCTCTAGAGCTTTGTCCCACGGCACTTTGGCCAGCAGATCCCAGAAGCAACCAAAGTCTGCATGCCTAAAGTCCAAGGTCGTAAGCTTGGAATATATCCTCCTAGTTGCCCTGAGGATCTTAAATTCTATCGCTTCGTGGTCACTGCAGCCAAGGTTGTCCCTGAGCCTCACGTTGGTCACCAGCCCTTCCCTGTTGGTGAGAATGAGGTCCAGCATAGCACCTTTTCTTGTTGGTTCCTCTACCATTTGGAGGAGGAAGTTGTCATCTATGCATTCCAGGAACATCCTGAATTGCTGGTGCCTTGCTTTGTTGTCCCTCCAGCAAATGTCAGAGTGGTTGAAATCCCCCATGAGGACCAGGGCCTGTGAACACGAAGCCACTTCTAACTGCCTATGGAGGGCCTCATCTGCTTGGCTCTGCTGGTCAGGTGACTTAAGAAGTATCAGCTGGCATGTTCTGACACCATCCAGGTAACCCATTTGCCTTTCTAAAAACTACATAAAGTATTCATCAAAAGGTTATGACATGAAGGAAAGCAACAATTAAAATATACACCCCAAAACTGCATACCATGGGAAGTTTCAATCATAAGTAGTGCTTATTTTCATTCAAGGCAGGTTTTACACTGCCTAGGGGTTATTCTGGGTGTAATGTTTTCATTCTTTCTCCTGTCTCTGTACTATACTTGGGGGTCCACGGTGTTGGTTGTCTTCTTGAGGTCAAAAATAACTCCCAGGCTTTAAAGGACTTTTCTTCTCTTGGTGGTTAAATGTTCATTGATTGTTAAGTGATTGACTGATCGATTGGTTAAGCGTTCATTCTGTATTGGGTCCAACCACATCCCTGAGGGCTATCCACACATACAGACTAAGCACAAGCAGTTTAGGAGCAGAAAAGTGTGATTTCATGGTTAAGTAATATGATGAGGATTCATTTAGGAGATATTATGTCACCTTCTTATGCTTTAATTTTTCACTTGAAATATGAAAGGGTCTCAGGAGTCTTTCACCTGGTGGTTTATGCTTACAAACCATGTTGACAACTGTTCCCAGGACCAGATGAAATAGAACTTTCCATTCTAAACCTGTTTGGAAGTGCTGGAATTCACTAGATCAAAATGAAGAACATTAGAAATATTTTCTGGTTTTGCTTGAGGTCTAAAATTTCTAATGGAAAAACTTCTTTAAAATAACTTATACCTATCAAAATCTTCTGCAGAGCTTCTGGTAAGGTCCCTGTACCAGTTGACTCCGCTTGCACCCTCACTGAATTTATGCTGGTCATCAAAACAAAAAACCTGGGGAAACTGGTGAAATGTGAATGTGAGAGGTTTCCGAAAGCAACCCTTCCCACGGAACTGCCAGATACAGCTTACAAAGTTATTCTCTGCAAATGAAAGGTCAGGTATTTTGGGAAGTCAGATGGGTAAGGGAGAAGGCTGAGTGACATTTGGAAAAGGCAGGGAAGTTGGAGCAGTGAAACAGAGGATGAAGGAAGACAAAAACAAATTAAAAGGTGAAAAGTTTAAGCTTCCAAGAGGAAATGAGGAGTGACTGCTGTACTAGCACAGAACTCTTACATAGGCAACAGGTACATTTAAGGCAAGAATTTCAGTCCTTTTGATTAGATGGCAGGGGAGAGCCATACCAAGTAAGTAAAGAGGGAAGTATGCAGAAAGTATTGTAAAGTCTCTTCCTTATGGAGGAAACATAAGGCAAATTCACCTGCTGGTGAGTGCCAGATGCCCTTATAGGAGAGGACAAGCAAAATTCAGAAAACTGCCATTGCACACCAGGGCCACTGGCTGCTCTGGAGAGTTGGCCCTCACATTCCCTCATGTTGAAGCTGGTCCTTTTTCTAGAATGGAATTAAATATTTTCAAGGCAGGACGGTATAATCTTTCTTTCATTTGCTTGTTTCTTATCATTTATTGGCTTCTATTAACACATATAAAACCTCTCTTCCTCTGCCTGCAGAGCAAATACCCTGAAACCAAGCAGTCAGTGACGCTGCAGGCAGGCATGTCTCACTGCTGATTGTTAACAGAGTCATGCTGGTGCCTAATTGCTTGTCATGGTTCATATGCTTGTTTGCAGACTGCCTGTGGAGTCATAGATGGGGACACCAGCTACCAGATCCTTGGAGTGTTAAAATCTTGCTGCATGTTGTGATAGCAGATGCTGGCATAGGTTGCACCTTACTAAGGGAGTCTTATTAAAATAGTGTACTGGAGACAGGATATCTATTCCAAACAACAGTGGTTCATGGGTAGGTGTGTTTGAAAATCCCTTCAGTCTTTGGCAGCTGCTTTACACCACCTGAAGGCCCTGTAAATTCTCGATCTGTATAATTATCTATACTCATTAGGTTCAATTTAGAGTAGGGTATGAATTAGCTTAACGAAATGGGGCACATTCAGTAGATGGTGGAACACGCTGAACTTGCGAGTGCGGTGAGTTTGCTCATATATGTAACTCAAAGGCATTCCTGTTTGGTTTTGGAAAAATGATACCTGGGTGACTAACAACCAAAGGAGGCAGACTCAGCAATACGCAGTGAACACACTTCCTCCGATGTGTACCATGATCAGATTTCAGGTAGGCTGCAACTAACCAGCTGTCATAAAGGCTTTTAGTGAAGCTGTGAGTAACAGGGAAGTGCTGCACTGTCAGCAGCAGAGTTACGTTAGCAAAGGGAAGGTCAGTAAGAGAAGAGCTGCAGGTGTTCAGCATCTCTTGGGGTCTGGCTCAGGTGCAGCTTTGGAACAAACAGTCCAAATTCACCTGAGGTCTTGCTCTTTTTCAAGCATCAACAGCCATGTCTCATCTTGCCAAAATACAAATGTCTACTGTTTAAAGATGCCAAGGCACACATAACACACAAGATACTTTGCTCTTCAGAATGATCAGAAACATTACAAGAGAGGACTGGAACTGATCATGATTCAAATGCTGGCCTGGTAGACAACAGTTTATTTTCTGCTTTGACTGAGTGCTGTGGAGCCTCGATATGCCAAGTCCCTACTTCTATTACAATCTGAACTCAGCGTGAGCATGTACATCTACACGAAAACAGCACAGATACTAATTTAAAGATTTCTCTTGCAAAGTGCAAATGATAGCCTTAGGACGTGCTCTGTTCTTAAAATTTTGAAGTTCCAGTTCCTCAGCCAAAAGGCAGGAAATTACCTGTAAATGATCCCTGGCTGCTGATAAAGCAAAGGAGAAGGAATCACCTCTAATCATTTCCATTGCCTCAGCTTTGCGAGGAGCAATGTACCTGCAAGGTGATAGTATTGCTTTTCAGCAATAAGTGATAAAATCCCATTTGTGCAAGGATTAGTGGGCATTCAGGTATTTTACAGGGAAGTGGATGACACTGATGGAAGAGCTTTATGGACCAACGAATCCTTGATTCTTTTCATGCAGAGAGCAATTTATTTCAAAAGTGGATATTGCTAACATTTGCATGTTATCTTGAAATACTCAAAATCTTTTCTCTGGGGAAAAGAAACTTGTTCTGAAGCAGGTTGCTAAGTAGGGCTCGGTCAGTTTAAGCTCAGCAGCATGCTGATGCGTAACCCCATTTTTAGGGAAAATTTTCTGCATCTAACAATATTGACAGCAAGGAGGGCAGGCACGCATCTCAGTATATTTCTCCAGAAGCCTAAGTTTAAAAATACATATGCATGTGTGTGCATGTGTACATACTGAAGACGACTATAAAAAAAGCTCAAAATCATCATTACTTTCTCAGGAAAACCATAAAGGTTACACTGCAGCTCTGGCAAGGGCATCCTGTGCTCCTTTCAGCCAAACTGTATGAAAACAAGTACACCAGAACCAAAAAGCCAGCCACAAAACGTGGAAGATCCATTGCTCCAGAATTAAATGACTGAATGGTTAGTGCTGTCCTCCAAGGTAGGAAACAAGCCACATTTCCCTTTCCAGAGAAGTGTGAATATATTGATTCAAATTGCCTGGAAAAACCTCCAGGCCCTCAAGAATTGCTAATACTTGTTTTAACATTTTCAACCCCTTTAATTGCTGACATGATAGAACCAAGGTGTGACTCACCCAAGAATTTACTGGAGGATGGGTAAGTGTCACAAAATACCCACTCTCACCATTTTCTGACAGCTCTTGGTCTTTGTGGTAGACAGAATAGCAGAGCATTGCCCAGTGAGCCCTTTTTTAACCTTATTTGCTCTCATGATCAAAGCACTCAAACTAGGCGCTCGAGAACATCTATAATGCTTTGTCTGTTGACAGCAGTTGAGGACAGGAGCAGAAAAAAATATGAAGCATGTTCATTAAAGCATAGGACACAGAACGATGGCTAAATAAGTGTCTCAATTCAGCCTGCGAAATTCGGAGAACGACTCCCGCAGGAAGCTATTGTCCACATTAAAGCTTCAGCTTTGGGATGAGTCTATTTGTTTTACACTGCATGGGAGAAATACAGGCTTTATAAATCTGATCTCTCCCACTGGATGACCCAGCTGCCCTTTCCTCGGGGTTTGTTGTCCAAGAGGACCTGTGGGCGTGCTCCAGTTTGACTGCCAGGTCCTAATGGCATTGAACCTGCAGCCTCCCAATCCATGCTAAGGAATTCACTTGGAAATAAGAAATTGCAAATTCATTTCCTTCCTCATTATGAAAAATTGAATTTCAGTTGGCTTTCCTCCCTATCCCTCTTTGGATGGCTGCAGCAACTGAAAATGCTCTGCCTTAGAAATAACATCTTCTAGCAGATCAGACAATACTGCCAAGCAATTATTAAAAAAAGAGCCCTTGGCATAGATAAGAGAGTTTAACTGCACCACTAGCAAGGTAAACTCCTGTGCCTTCTGGTCTGCCTTTGGTACCTCTTGTCACATCTTTTAATCACGGCTCAGCCAATGCACCTATGAATTTATAGCTGAAATGTCTCTCAGCGCAGCTGGCACCAGCAGGTTGATCTGAGTCTGTTCAGTTCATGGAAAGGGAAATGAGAGTGTAGCGTTGCTGAGAAAGATATGGCTGATAGACCGAAGTAGAGGAATGAAAAGGAGTTTCAGTTCAGGGGGGGAGACAGGAGAAACTGAGTGAGCCAAAGACTCAGGGAGAAACCCACTGGAAAGGAGTATGCTGAGGGGAAAATGGTGGAGAGCAGGAGAAGGCATAAGGGGTGAAGAGATTTTGAAACCTTCAGATTTATGTCCAAAGAGATAAAGCCTATAATAAGGTTGCCTTTTTTCAGCACATTTTTATTTTCCTCCAGTATTTTGCAGTGTATTTAGTACTGTGGGACATGGCAGCCATAAGCTGTCATGTGTGCCAGGGCTGAAACACAAATGAAAATAAAAGGCAACCATAAACAACAAAATAATAAGACAACAATAAAAATGGCCAAGGTTACAGCAGCTGTTTCCTTGTGATCACTGCTTCACATATAATTAGTCCTCAACAATATATTAGTCCTAAATACATTAGTCCAGCATATATTTGAGGGAGCTAAAGAAAAAATTGTGACTCGCTTTTACAGCACCTGAGGCGCCCTGCTTCAGAGTAAGGCTGGTTGTGAAATGTGGTTCCCTCTGAAACAACCTCGGAGCAGCTGTGCTGGTGCAAACCTGTGGTTCAAGGTCAGCACTGTCACCAGCAGTCACCATTTAGCAGATATGTAGGAAGGAGCAAGCACAAGGCTCCTATAAATGACACTGTGCCCTAATTCTCTTCCTGCCTATGGCTACTTCAGTTTGGGGTTTTTATGCTGAAGATTTCCCAGTGCATCTCTGCCTTTCAAGCACTTGTCCAGTCACAATTAAAAGAATTTTGAGATTATAAAGCAATGTGAGAAACAAGAGGTACCCGAAAAGCGTTGAGGACAGACTGTGAGTGCAAAGCTTCTGATAGGAACAGCCAGAAACAGAAATCCATGACTAAACCTTGGTTATGCTTTGGTGGAGAGCTACCGGCGCGTTTCACAAAGGTTTGCTGAGCAGGGAACAGTGCACCAGTTCCATATTTGCGAAGTCAGTCAGCTGCTTCGCATCTGGATGCTGCAACTGTGCAGTGCCGACAATTGCCAAGAGCTTCAGAAAATGCTAAAAAGAAATTCCAGACTTCCCACAGGAATATAGGACCTAGTGAGATACTTCTCCTTTTCTTCCCTATCATGCTTAGTTTTTGGGGCAGACACTCCAGGAAACTTAATACTTACCCCATTCTTGCTTTCTCTTCTGTGCACAGGGACCCTTATGTAGGTGTAAGAAGTTTCTTAAGGAAAAGAAAACAAAAAAAGTGATCCTTTATGTTAAATCCTACCCTCTAAGCTGGTTTCAGCAGGCTGTTGTGCCTGAGGAAAGCTGATAAACCTTATCAAGAGTGGGTTATGATTGTACCTCAAATGGACTCAACATGTTTCTCAGCAATTATTAGACATTGATGTTCTACTAATTTCCAATAATTTTGCCGCCTAGGAGATGTGAGACTGCAAATGACTCCCATGTTATTAATGCATTTACTGAATGGTCTCTTGCCTTCTGGTTAAAACTAAGAATATAAAAATGAGAGCTCTGAGACGGAAAATTGCTGATGGCTAAATTGGAAGTTGCAAAGGAGAAGGTGAACTTTTATTTTAAATAATTATGCCTCTTCTTGGCCCTTTCTTTGAACAGGTTGCTTTGACACACTGAACCAAAACAAATTAATCTTTTGGGCTGAAAAGTAGCAAATATTTGGAGTCCGTTTTTGCAGTATGGTGTTGAGAAGTTCCTAAATAGCTTACAGGAGATGATGTATGATGAAGGGAGTGAAGACAGTGATTTTTGCGCTTTATTACAAGGGTTATCTTGCTTTATCCTTCCCCACAGCCTTAGGGATCAACTTTAAAAGCTCAGTGATGTTGCTGTGAATTATTCAAGTTTCTTTCATGTATCTCTAGGCATCTGTCAGCTTTGGAAATCTAGTTATCACATTAGACCTGTTGATTTAGCACACAAACCTTTCTAAACACAATGATTTCGTTGTTAAAATCAATAAGCATTTTGTCTTAAAAGGCACTAGCAGAGCATGTCCTGGTGGCTTCTCCTAATTTCCCCTCTGTACTTCTCTACTCCCTGTAAAAGCAAAACAGAACAGAAAATGACTCCTATGCATTTCTCATTAGCCGGTGTGTCAACTGATATCTGATCTTTCCAACGTCTTTTTAAAACAACAAATGCAATTTGTTCGTGCTGTGCATCTTTACAGAAGCCATTCCGGTATAAGTTATCATCTTCAGCCAAGAGTAGACATGAAAATACTCCTGGTAACAGGTACCACCTTCTGGAAACAACAGACCAGAGATTCTAATCCTTTTCATTTGAAGTTGCTGGAAATTGTTCACTAAGATTTGACCAATTCACAGGGAAAGAGAAAGCAAGAGTATTACATTATCCTCTGTCTTTCAAATCCCCAAGCGTACTTTATATCAAAGAAACATTAGTCTTTATTATTATTTAGCACTTGCATTAGCAAAATGCTTGTTATCTATGGAATAGGACCTGTGGCACTGAGAAAGATGACAGTCCTCCTCACAAGAGGTTTACAGAGTATAGAAAAGGCCAGTGGATACAGATCTCTAGAAAGTACTGGAATAATGTGGGGAAAAAGGGGTGTATAACAGACTTCAGACACCCAAAGCCAGGCATGTGGAGCTTCTTTTCAACTGCCTTGGAAATGAATTTCCCAAAGCTGTAATTTTAAGCTTTATGACTGCTTCATGCATCCTCTGCAGCACACGTTTTAATGTATCCCAATAAAATGGGAAGTTTGAATTCTTTCTTTTTGCACCTGCTTATTAAAATATGAAAGGCTGGTTCATGTAAGCGTTTTGAAAAAACAGTTTACTCATTATGGGCGACTAAGCTGTATCCAGACTGTGTCAAGTGTTACTTTCCAATCATATAAAAATTTCCTGTGGGACCCCTTTTGCAAGTGCAGCCATTTCAAGCGTGACAGTCACTTTTGTCTGTGCAGGATGGATCCGTGTGAGGTATCTTACGTGTACTGAATGGTGACAGTAATTTTGGCGACTATAATAGAGAAGTGAAAGCTTCAAAGGAAAAGATTAGTGACAACTGTGCTGGAAATGCAAAATATCAGCTGGCTGGTCCTCCCTTTAGGCAAACCTTTTTTTTAAATTAAAAGGTCTTTCTCTTTAGGTGGTCTGTTTGTCTGCCGTAATTTGACAGTATATGAAAATGATACATGAATTTATTTTCCAGAAGATAATTGCCCTGGCATTTAATCTGTGTGTCATTTTCTAAATCTTTTCAACACTTTACTGTTCTTCTGTTCCCAGGCAGGTTCTACATCTCCCAAATGAAATGGTATTTTCCCTCACATGGGCAGTCACTTGGTGGCTGACATCAAGGGAAAATACCTGCTTGTATGGTGAGGTAAGCACAGGAAGGAATAAATACAGCAGAGAGGCAATGGGACTTGCAAAGCATGTTGGAAACTCTCCTCCCAGTACCTGGAGACTCTCTCCAGCACGCTTTCCACACCAAGTAAAAAAATCATCTTTGTTTGCAGCTTTCTTTGATGCCTGGGAAGGTGTTTCTGTGTTATGAGCGTCACAGAAACAGCCACAGAGGTCTTGGAAGGCACTAGGAACCCCTGATGCCAACCCTGGCCACCATCTGGCCTCCAATCCATTTGTCTTCAGGTCCTCCCATATTAAACTCACCGTAAGGGAGCAGAATTATTGCAGGCACAGCTCTGGGATGCCCAGCAGTGTTGGGAGGGTGCCCATCACCCGCCAGGGTCTTGATTGTGCCAGTTCCTCTCTAGTTCTCAATGATGATGTGTCTGATCAGACACCGAAGGGGATTGAAGTTGCCCGCATTCGCCAAAAAATGCCAAACTTAGAAAAGATTGTTTGGCATCAGACACCAAAAAGGTTAATTGTCATGGCTTTAGACTGTGAGCATAAAAAAAGTAAAATCTACGCTACTATTCTGCGAGAACAAGGATAATTCGGTGGTAAACAGTGTCAGTAACTGAGGATCTAAGCACACAGGGTAATGTGCTGTCCTTAACCTGTGCAGGGTTTGTCCCATGAGACGTTTTCTTGCATTTCATTATTTTGCCATTCATAAGTCAACACATTTTTCCTCTCATTGCTCTCAAAAATTCTACAACATGGAAATTCTACTACGATTGTTTTTGAGCCTTTTGCTATCAGGAGGAGTCTGGCTTTCAGGTTCAATATATATTTTATTCAGGCCTCAGATTGTCTCTGTAGAAGCCCTAGGTAGTATATTCAAGGACTTCCATTTCATTTGTTATCTTATATTGGATTACATTTTGCAAAATGTTTAGTGATGGCAGTTGGACTTTGACATTGAGAACTGCTCAGCTGTTGTGTAAGCTTTTTAGTAATGTAGCAGAATTTACAATAGTGCTCAGTTTTGCTCATCTGCAAATGTGCTTTCCTTATTTTTTTCATAGGAACAATCATGCTGCTCTGAGGCTTGACAATCTGGATCCTTTATGAAATGCCTCAGTTCGTGAAGCTGGATGATGAACCCCCAAAAGCTGGCCCAAAACATGCTGTGATTTCAGTTTTGCTTTCTAGGGCAAGCAAAATTAGCAAGATTGCTCCAGAAAATGCTGTTCTTTAAAAGATGTAGGTAGGCTATTCATATTTAGGAAAGTTTTAAAAAATTACTGACGTCTTTTCATACTCTTAGGTGCATAAATTTCCTTATAGTTCTGTAATGTCATAAACCCTGTCTATTCTCAGATGCTTAAATCATTTTGGAATCTAACACAAATGCACTTCTGAACCTTTATCTTGAAGACTCATTAAAAGTTATTGGGATTCCTACTCCTAAATGATTTTTGAAAGGTGGAAGTCCTGAAAAATATTATTCTTGCAATTCTTTTAAATACTTTTACTTGTTACCAATTGCACATTTCCTTCCTATTGCTAAGGTCTTTCATTAGTTTATTGAGAGGTTTAAATTTGTATTTTTCTGTAGAAGAGATACAGGAAGACTGGAGTCTGCATTTTGTTGGAGGCTGCTAGGAAAGAGCTGTACGTGATTTTCACATCTGTCACGATAGGCTGGAAAGATCTTCAGGTTTCAGGACTGTCTTGGCAGATGGTAGATTTACGTCATGGCAATTTTTGTAGGTAAGAGTGATACAAGCAGATTTGATAATGATGGGTTTTTATTTCTCTGCAAATGTATCCTGACTTCTGTTACAGCTTCTGGGCAACAGGTTTAGCTTAGAGCAGTTCTCCACAGTGCGAAAGATGTGAAGATTTAGATGTGTGAGATGTTTATGTATGTGATGCACAGAAGGGACCTGGGGATCTCCACAGCTTGGGCAGCATCTGCTGACTTTCTCATGCCAGCAAAGACACAAGGATTGGGAAGGGAAACAAACACAATGGTTGTGTGGGGAAGGAAATGGAGAAAATTAATTGGAAGCCCCGTCTCTCTCTTTCTCTCCTGTTTCTACTGCAAATAAATGCTTGTAGGGGAATACTTTAATCCCATATGTGATGGAGGAGGTGTACACAGAAACCACTCACTCTGCTCATAGTTCTTATCCCATTTCTTAGCAATTCTACTAGGAGCTGCCCTGCATGCAAGCAGTGAGCTATCAACTTCCTGCTGTACAACAAAAAGAGTATAAGAATAAACTTCATGTTGAGCAAGGCGGTTACTCATCAGTTGGTGGATTTTCCCTCCTGACTAGCTTCACTGCAGCCTTTGGCCTCTTTCCGCTGTTTTCTCCAGCTTTTTCCATAAGAATAGGTAACTGCTTCCTGTCTGCAATGCTGCAGGGAAGCAAACCCCAGCCCAGGGCAGCAGGATGCTGTCCTTTGTCTCTCAGCCTCACTAGGGAGTTTCAGTCCTGAAATTTAAGTTTTTGTTTTTATTAAACTAGAATCTACTTGGGAAGTTCATCCTTTCAGCCAGAGTGGCATGGGACCATTGCCCAGGATCGCTGTAGTACCTCACTGAGGAGCAGCTGGGCTGCAGCGGCTTAAATTTTCAGAAATGCACACTACTCTCACTGCCTGGGAAGGTACATGAACTCAGAAGCTAATGGCCAGGCAGGCACATACAGGAGCACAGCTATTCCCACAATTTTTAAGGTTCCTTCACTCCCTACAAAAAGCATCTCAGAACCCACAAGGTGGAAACGTTCAAGTCGACAGCCCAATTTTATTAAAATCAATGCCAAAATTTCCACTGACTTCCCCTGCTCCAGCCAGGGTCCGCACTGAAGATTTCAACTGCAGTCTGTTGCACACTGATACATTCAATACAGCTTTCTACTGCTCAGCTGTGGTGTTCAGGAAATGTGTGTCTGTCTGCTGATTGCAAAAGATTAATAGATTAAACTGTTTAAGAAACTCCAGAAAGCCTAGGTTTCTTTTGGAACTTTATTTTATTTTGACAACATTCAGTTATCCCACGTCTTTTAAAAATCTTAACTTTGACTAATTTTCCTCAAAAATTCTAGTTTCCAGGAACATATGTAGTTGATGGAAAATGTTTAATGTTATTTCACTGAGAGTGTAGAGAAAGAGAAACTTTAAAGGCAGAAAAATTAACAGTCAAGGCAAATGGAGGTGAAAGCAGAGTGGCATGTTTGGAGAGCGTGGCCATGTGGGATGAGAGCCCAGCCCACAATCTCTGCTTTCTCTCTTCCATTTAAAGGATTTTAGTCTACCAGCAAGATCCAACAGGGGTTCATCACAATATGTTTCCACCCTAAAATGCTCCCCAAAATATCCTTCCTCCAAAAGCAAGGGTAGTCATAACACAGACTGAGGTTTGTGGATCAGCATCCGAACGGGAAGGATGAGGTGTTCACACTGGGAACTCTTCTGCTGTTGCTATCCAGAAGTATTGCTATACTTCTGAAAGGGCCTCTGAGCTCCTGACTAACAAAATATACTATCTGTCATATTCTGAATTTATTTTTACTGCAAGGAACAGTGATACTCTATTATTACCAGCACAGAGTAGCAGTGGTCAGAGTGTGTCTGTTAATCAAAAAGGCATACCCAGACACCAGTCCTGCACCTCTGATGGATTATTACCATGTAGTCCGCAGTGCCCACCTTCTGGATCACAACATACCCCTGCAAAAGAGGCTCAGCAGCATCCCATCTCCAAGCACACAGCCCAGCCTGACAGTGCCACATAGTGGTACTTCTCCCAGGAGGCAGCTTGGAGAAAACAACTCCTAAACCATATTATAGTGCACGTTATGGATCAGTTGGAATAAGAAATGCTCAAGGCAGGGTAGTGCAAGAGTGGCTCATCTTCTGGAAACACCTGGTTGAACCCAGCAGCTGCTGTGTGGTGGCACTTACTGAATGACAGCAGCTATAATGGGAAGCCAGTTCAATTAACACTGCTGCAACCAGCAAAATAGCAGACAGCTACTCTGCATGGGAGGGAAGGGGAGGAGTGAATTAGACTCAGCGGATGGTAATTAACAGCTGGCTGGCAGAGGGGCATTTTGTCTGCCCAGCAGTTGGAAGCTCTTTATTACAGATAAAATCCCAGCATGGCTCTGACAGGGCAACCTGTCTCTCGAAACATTGGATGTGGGGAAGCAAGCTGCTCTTTTGCATTGATGAATGTGCTGCAGTATTGATAGGCAAATAGTATGTTCATTTTTCATTTTAACAAAATATATCCTCCAGCATGCAGTTATGAGAAATTCACCTTGGAGCTCTAACGTGAGTTTATTAGGAAAACAGTATCCTTAGTCCTGTGCTAAAAGCAAAAGGAATATTCTTATGAAACATACCCGGGAGATCGTTTTAGCCTTTGGTAAAACAGAAAAACACAGATTTTGAGTACTAGAACTTTGCGCTCTAAACCAACACTTCTTTTAAAATGTTGCTGAAATTACCCAGGTTTAATTTTGTCTTACGTGGCATTACAAATAATAAGTTGATCAATAGCCTCAAACTTATTGATCCTGCCTGTTAAAATTACAGAGTTGCTTTCCCTTCAATTTTGTTAAAAGAAGAATGAAGCCTTATTCCTAATCTCTCAAAATAGTTTGCAACACTTCCAGTCATTGACTCCTGCCTTTGAATAGTAAAACATGAACGCTGCTGGGCAAAATGCTACCGTGCTGAATCCATGGCAAGTTTCAGTGATGGAAATGTGGCGTTGTCAGACCATCGCTGTAACTGGTGCATCTGCAGTCACACAGTGAGCCGAAAGCAAGATTCTGATCTCGGCATCCCAGTTATCAGCTTTTTCTTAAACAATCATTTCCATAAAAGTAATTTCCCTTGCCCTAAAAATGCCTTTGATTATCAGTTGCCTGTATTTGAACCAGACAAGACCATTTTTCATCTGAGTAATTTTAGCCTGTAGTCAAAGTGTTTGCTAACAATACGATAAATCAAGATAGCACAGTGTTCAAGAAGTGGCACATTTCTTGTAGTTTGAATACAGTATTACCCTGGGTGTGGTATAATGACAAGAGCTCTGGGCTTCGGTCCCAATCCTGGGCTCAGGGTCCAGCTCCTGTGGCCAGGGTTACAGCCCCCCAGGCAGCCCTCAGCTGCATGTAGCCCTCACCATCTCACTGTCCTTTTCTGCAAGACAATTTTCTCTTAGTTGGTGTTACCCTTCATTAACTTTGCTCCCTGCTTGGCAGAAAGAAGGATCAAAAAAATCCCAAACCAACTAGGTGTCTTCTCTTCATACCTCACCTTGCTGCTACCTCACTTTTATGCTTGGGAAATCCCATTATTTTCAGGATGGGTTTACATCCTTGAAGGGAGAATCAGACTCTTAAGCACCGTAGCTATATGCCAGTCCTGCATCTCATGGCAGAAAGTGGTGCGGATAGAATATTGAGGTTGAATTCACCTTCAGTTATCTCCATAGAAGCACCGTTATTTACTCCTTTGTAATTATTGATCAACAACATTTAACAGATGTTGTTCCTTACTATTAACCAGCAAAACCACTTATCACCAGCTTAAACATGCCACTCATTTTCTGCCTTCACCAGTAAGAGAAAGCTGCGCAGGAGTGAAGCTCCACAGAACTGGTTCTTGTGTTTAAAGCCATGGATGCAGCCAGGGAATAGCTGGTTGGGTATAGGATGGTCACCATGGCTGCTTCCCGCTCCTGCCAGTTGTTTACCCTGCCAGCAGTTCTGCTCTTTGTTAGCAGAAGGTGTTGCCCAAGAGATATTTGCCTAACAAAATGTTCCTCCCACTTGTCCGTCTATGATTCGGTTACAAAAGACATTTGCATCTTTGAGCACTGCAAAGGCATGAAATTCCTGTGTCCCTGAGAAGAGGTGGAGGTGAAGAATCCCCTTTCTATTTACCTACCTATCTCCTAAGTGTGATGAAATCTAGTGCACAGAGGGCATAACACCTCCTTCATACTTTGATTACTTTTTTTTCCCCATGGAGATTAAAAATCCTTTATCCGTGCCTTCTTTTTCTTCCTTTCCCATTCCTCCTTTCTGAAAAGGTAAGCTAGTTTGGATGGACACAGAGTTAAATGCAAACATGAATTCCACACTCCTTTTGATGTAGCACTGATGAAGTGAAGGTGAATTGAGTTCAAAGCAGTGACCAGAAACCACTGCGTGTTTCTGGGCATTTTTAAGTTTTGGGGTTTTTTTGAGTAAAATATATTCTGTGAGAATGTGCCAGTGTAATTGCCTAGCTGAGTCCCAAGTCAAAGGGACCATTAATTTCTGTGCTTCTGAGAACAAAGTATTGAAAAAAACCTGTTCATTTGGACATTCATCATGTGATTCATTATTGTACATTAAACATTCTTATCTTTAAAACAGCCCAGCTTTTATCAGCCACAAGATTCCCACTTCTCAGTTTAGTTCCAAGATTGAGACATAACTGAAGTTCTCCAAGGGTGAAACTGAACATTTAAAAGACTATTCACAGGGGAAAATATTTCTATTTTGTTTGTGTCACAGAAGAAGCGTGCCTTTTAATTTCCAGGCAGTATTTCAGTATTCATTAAGCAGTAAAGACTAATGGAACCGTTCACATCACCCCATAGACCTTGGGGCTCCGTCCTTTCCTGGCGCGTTCAGCCTCAAAACCACCCTTTCTCAGTCAACCCAGGGCCAGCCTCAAAAATAACAAACATCCGGAGATTTCTCCCACGCCCAAGGAGCCAGGAGGGAAAACTGTGGCTTTTTCTCATGCTCTCTGGGAACCGCTTGCATCGACTCACAGACCTTGGGGCTCCGGGCTTTCCTGGCGCATTCAGCCTCAAAACCACCCTTTCTCAGTCAACCCAGGGCCAGCCTCAAAAATAACAAACATCCGGAGATTTCTCCCACGCCCAAGGAGCCAGGAGGGAAAACTGTGGCTTGTTCTCACGCTCTCTGGGAACTGCTTGCGTCGCCCCACAAACCTTGGGGCTCCGGGCTTTCCTGGTGCCTTCAGCCTCAAAACCACCCTTTCTCACTTGACCCAGGGCCAGCCTCAAAAATTTCCCTATATCCAGAGATTTCTCCCACGCCTAAGGAGCCAGGAGGGAAAACTGGCTTGTTCTCACGCTCTCAGGGATCCGCTTCCATCGCCCCACAAACCTCAGGGCTCCAGGCTTTCCTGGCGCCTTCAGCCTCAAAACTACCCTTTCTCAGTCAACCCAGGGCCAGCCTCAAAAATTTCTCTATATCCAGAGATTGCTCCAACACCCAAGGAGCCAGGAGGGAAAACTGGCTTTTTCTCACACTCTCTGGGAACCGCTTGCATCAACCTACAAACCTCGGGGCTCCGGGCTTTCCTGGTGCCTTCAGCCTCAAAACCACCCTTTCTCACTTGACCCAGGGCCAGCGACAAAAATTTCCCTATATCCAGAGATTGTTCCAACGCCCAAGGAGCCAGGAGGGAAAACTGTGGCTTGTTCTCACGCTCTCTGGGAACCACTTGCATTGCCCCACAGACCTCGGGGCTCCGGGCTTTCCTAGCGCCCTCAACCTCAAACCTGGCCCAGCCCCTGCCCCCTTCACCAGGCACCAAAAATATCGTATGTCTAGGGATGGCTGCCATGGCTAAGGCTGCAGGATGGAAAACCCTGGCTCGTTCTCACACTTTCTGCAAACCGCTTCCATCACATCACCAGCCTCTGGGCGACGGACTTTCCTAGCAACATCAGCCTCAAACTCTCCTCCGTCCCCAGCCAGAGCGCTGGGTGCCAAAAATCCCGTATGTCCAGGGATGGCTGCCATGGCAAAGGCATCAGGAGGGAAAACCCTGGCTCATTTTCACGCTCCCTGGGAACCGCTTCCATCGCGTTGCCAGCCTTGGGGCACCGGGCTTTCCTTGTGACCTCAGCCTGAAACCTGCCTCTGCTCCTGGACCTAGAGCCGGGCGCAAAAACCCTGAACATCCGGGGATGGCTGCCATGGCGAAGCTGCTGGCAAGGAAAACCCTGCCTCGTTCTCTAGCTTGCTGCGAACCGCTTCCATCGCCCCTGCAGCCTCGGGATGCCGGGCTGTCCTAACAACCTCAGCTTCAAAACCGGCCTAGCCCCTTACACCTGAGTTTCCTGATGCAATTGAAGCAGTTCTGAGATACAGAGAAAACAAGCACCACTTTTCCCTCCTAGCACTTTCCATGTAGGAGAAAGCTGCAGGCATTTGATGTTTTTGAGCCCAGCTCTGGGGAGAGTGTTAGCACAGAGGGTACTGGCGCAATGGAAGCACGTCCCAGAGACCATGAAAACAAGAACGACTTCTCCCTCCTGGCACTTTCCATGTGGGAGCAATCCTGTCATTTGCTGTGTTTAGCCCAGCTCTTGGGAGAGCATTAGCACAGAGGTTACTGGGGCTATGGAAGCAGGTCCCAGAGACTGTGAAAACAAGCACCACTTTTCCCTCCTGGTACTTTCCATGTAGGAGAAATACTAAGGCATTTGCTGTTTTTCAGCCCAACTCTTGGGAGAGCATTAGCACAGAGGTTACTGGGGCTATGGAAGCAGGTCCCAGAGACAGTGAAAGAAAGCACCACTTCTCCCTCCTGGCACTTTCCATGTGGTAAGAATCTGCAGGTATTAGCTGGTTTTGAGACCAGTTCTGGGGAGAGTGTTAGCACAGAGGTTACTAGCGCAATCGAAGCACTTCCCAGAGACAGTGAAAACAAGTACCACTTCTTCTTCCTGACACTTTCTATGTGGGATCAATCTCTGTATGTTTGCTTGTTTTGAGCTAGCATTCTGGGGAGGGTGTTAGCACACAGGTTACTGGCGCAACGGAAGCAGTTCCGAGAGACAGTGAAAACAAGCGCCACTTTACCCTCCTGGCACTTTCCATGTGGGAGCAATCCACAGGCATTTGCTGTTTTTGAGCCCAGCTCTCGGGAGAGTGCTAGCACAAAGGTTACTGGCGCTAGAGAAGCAGGTCCCAGAGACACTGAGAGCAAGCACCAGCTTTCCCTCCACTTGCCATGTGGGAGCTCCCACTTTCCATGTGGGAGCAATCCTCAGTCATTTGCTGCTTTTGAGCCCAGCTCTGGGGAGAGTGTTAGCACAGAGGGTACTGGCATGATGGAAGCAGTTCCGACCTACAGTGAAAACAAGCACCACTTTTCCCTCCTGGCACTTTCCATGTCGGAGAAATCTTAAGGCATTTGCTGTTTTTCAGCCCAGCTCTTGGGAGAGTGTTAGCACAGAGGGTACTGGCATGATGGAAGCAGTTCCGACCTACAGTGAAAACAAGCACCACTTCTCCCTCCTGGCACTTCCCATGTGGGAGCAATCCTCAGGCATTTGCTGTTTTGAGACCAGTTCTGGGGAAAGAGTTATCTCAGAGGTTAGAAAGGCAATGAAAGCCTTTCAGAGAGACACTGAGAGCAAGCACCTCTTTCTCCTCCAGACATGTTCCACGTTGCAGCAATGCTCAGGCATTTGCTGTTTTTGAGCCCAGCTCTGGGGAGAGTGTTAGCACAGAGGTTACTGGTGCAATCGAAGCATTTCCCAGAGACCATGAAAACAAGCACAACTTTTCCCTCCTGGCACTTTCCATGTGGGCTTGTTGTCACTGTCTCTGGGAAGTGCCTCTATTGCCCCAGTAACCTCTATGCTAACAGTCACCTTAGAGCTGGGCTCAAAAACAGCAAGTACCTGGGGATTGCTCCCACATGGAAAGTGTCAGGACAGAAAATTGGTGCTTGTTTTCACTATCTCTGGAATGTGCTTCCTTTGCCTCAGTAACCTATGGGACACGATGATATTCTACAACTCATACAAGGGTACGATGGAAAGTGGCATCTACAACTGATCGTATAATGCTTATTAAACACGGCAAACAGCATGCTAAACATAACAGACAAATTCCTTCCACACAGGCAATGAGTATAATTTGCTTCAACCAACCCCACCCCCAAGTCCATCCAGCAAAGAGATCTCACCCAGTGGTCTCCACAAGTTGCTGGTTTGGTTAGTGCAGTTCTTGCAACTGGGCACGGATGGATTTGGAGTGGTCACTTGGATTCATACAACACAATCCTTTAAAATCTTGACAACCGTGTCCATGAGCTAAAAGCAAAAAATCAATAGCAGCTCTGTTTTGCAGCGTTGCATGTCGAATACTATCTACATCTAGCAATAACTCAGAAATAGCTGTACTAGTAGCATTACTAAACTTATCCTTGGCAGCAAGAGCGTCCTTGTTACCAAGAATCCTTGGCAATGAAAGAGTCCTTGTTAGCAAGAGCACGTGCGGACTACCTGTTCTTGCTGGTATAGTTTTCCCATTGTGCTTTGATCTTCTTCAACAACAGGCCAAGATTCTCAAGCAGCTAGATAAGGTGTCCATGAATCCATTACAGACTTCTGTCATCTAAGTGTTTTTCTTGCAAGCACCCAAGACTGAATAACAATTAGTGATATATGTGTTTTCCAGTACACAGGTGCAAGTCCCTTGAGCGTATTTAAATCCTCCTCGCCGATCTTCCGTTGCTTTCCCATATTCCACCCCCCTGCTCAAGAGACCACTTCTGCTGGGGTTNAACAACAAACAACCAGCCATATGCCCTGCATGGGCAAGCCGTTCCTGAGAGCATAAGCGTGTCGGCTGGTGAAAACCCCCCCAGTATTTCAGGACTTCCACCGGTTCTACGTCCCCCCAGGGTTCCAGCCCCACACGAGTGCAGGTTTCCTACTTATCCCACAAGGTACACCATGACTCCACGGTTCACCCTGGTCTGTCTGCCTGGGGTGTGCTTGCCTCCTCCTTGTCCTTATGTCTAAACTTTGTGTATATACAAACTCTTTGCTTGATGGAGTGTCAGCCCTAGTCGTGTACAAGAACAGTACCACACCAGGCAGAACACCTGCTCAAGCGGAGACACCTAACGACACTGCACACAACAAAAAACGAAACAGTAGCACAGATGCTGATCAGCAGGTATAAGCTGGCGCCCACACACACTTACGCAGCAGACACACAAAACCACCACTTCTATCTCGGGGAGACGGCTGGGGAGGCGAGGGGGTGAGGCAGGCAGCAGTGGGAGTGAAGCGGCTCCAGCTCCGTCCTTCTCCGCCAACATTCTGACAATACACCACAACACCCCGATTCCGGCTGTGCACGTATAAGCGGTTGATAAGGAGGAACAGACGTGATACCTGGCGCAAATGGAGGAGGGTTAAGAATGGAGGAGCACGATAATGACTTTTGTCGCTGTTGCTATAAAATCTCCTCCGTAGTTGGAGCAGATGCAGCCATAGCTTTAATTGGGGTTAAAGGTGGATAGAAATCAGGTTCAGTCTCTGGATTTATTGGATCAGGATCAAAGGGATCTTCTGGCTCTTCGCCTCCTGAATTCTGCTTTTGGTAATGTTCTTCAGGATTGGGAATTTTAGCATATTCAGGCTGAGGATCCGCAACTGGGGGTATCATTTAAAAAGACTGAGGTTCCTCTGGGGGAGCTTGTGGTGCCCCTCCAGCAACCCCTTGCAGGTCTTGCTCTGTGGGATGCAGTGTTCGTATGGTAGTGCATACAATTCCCCAAGTAAGTATTATTCCTTCTGGCAAGGACAACTGCAGCATCTCCCTCGTTTGCAATTCCTCCCCCACTTTTTGCCAGTGAGTGAAATCATAGGACCCCCCTTCAGGGAACCATGAGCAATAATCGTGTATCCATACAAGCAAAGTCACTAGTTTGACAGGGGCCACTTTAAAGCCCTGTTCTGTGAAAGTGTGCTGCAGAATTTCAAGTTGCAGTTTCTGTTCTTGAGTAGCTGTTTTTCCCATTTTTAAAATCTACCGCGTCTGCTCACCTTTTTCTTCCAGCGAATGACGATGAAAGTAATTGTTAGAGAGCTCTCAGTATGAATTCCTCTGTCCAGCCGTGGGTACACCACCAGATAATTAGTACTTCATATCTCTGTTCCTTTTAATCCTTGTTCTTTTAAACCTGATTTGGGCGCCATTTGTGGTGTATGAAGGCACGGACTCCAGCTGTGATAAGCACAAAATCGTTTATTGCTTCTCAAGCCTCGGCTTTTATATCCGAGCTCTAAAACTTTCCATGCACCTGCTAGGCAAGTAAACACATATTTCAGATCACTAACCCAGTCGCCTTATTCAGTTCCCACTAAGATAAGTATGCGAAGCTGTTTTCTGTTCCATGTTTATATTGGACCAATTCCTCTTCATTCCATCCATACCAACATCTGCGTTCCTGTTTCTGTGTGCTCTGCTCACTGTGTCTTTGGCCATACACAGGCCTCTGCTCGTAGATCTGCCACAAGTTAGCACAGAGGTTACTGGGGCAGTCAAAGCTGTTCCCAGAGACAGTGAAAGCAAGCAACACGTTTCCATCTTGGCACTTTCCATGTGGGAGCAATCCTCAGGCATTTGCTGTTTTTGAGCCCAGCTCTCGGGAGAGTGTTAGCACAGAGGTTACACTGGGCCAATGGAAGCAGTTCCCAGAGAGAGTGAGAACAAGCACCAATTTTCCCTCCTGGTACCTTTGCTGTGGGATCAATCTCTGTTTGCTGTTTTTCATCCTGGCTGTGGGGACAGTGTTTGCACCAGGTTTAGATGGGCTTTCATAGCAATCCCCAGAGGCTGTGGAAAGAACAAGCACCAGTTTTTCCTCCTGGCACCTTGGGTGTGGGAGCACTCTCCGGACAGTCACTCTCTTTGTCCCCAGCCCTGGGGAGACTGGGAATAGCTGTGTTTTGAGGATGATGTCGCCAGGAAAGCACGGAGCCCCAAGGTTTGTGGGGCCATGAAAGCAGTTTCCAGAGACAGGGATAACAAGCACCAGTTTTCCCTCCTGGCACCTTCGCTTTGGGAGTCATCTCCACACGTTTGCTGTTTTTGAGACCAGCTCTAGGGAGAGTATTAGCACAGAGGTTAGTGGGGAAATGAAAGCGGTTTGCAGACACAGTGAGAACAAGCACCACTTTTTCCTCCTGGCACTTTCCATGTGCGAGTAATCCTGGTATGTTTCCTGTTTTTGAGAACGGCTCCGGGGAGAGTGTTAGCCCCACATTTAGAGGGAAAATGAGGGCAGTTCCCAGAGAGAGTGAGAAGAAGCACCAGTTTTCCTTCCTGGCACTTTCGCTGTGGGAGCAACCTCTGTATGTTTGCTCTTTTTCAGCCCAGCTCTGGGGAGAGTATTAGCCCCAAGTTTACAGGTGTAATGAAAGTGTTGCCCAGAGAGAGTGTGAACAAGCATCAATTTTCCCTCCTGGCACCTTGGGTGTTGGAGCAATCTCTGGACGTTTGCTGTTTTTGAGGCCGGCTCTGGGGAGAGTATGCACCACGTTTAGAGGGGCAATCAGAGTGGTTTCCAGAGACAGTGAGAATAAGGATATCTTTTCCCTCCTGGCACTTTCCATCTGGGACCAGTCTCCACATGTTGGCTGATTTTGAGCCGGGCTATGGGGATAGTGTAAGCGCAGAGGTTTGTGGGGCGATGCAAGCGGTTCCCAGAGAGAGTGAGAACAAGCACCAGTTTTCCCTCCTGGCACCTTGGGTGTGGGAGCAATCTCCGGACATTTGCTCTCTTTGAGCATGGCCCTGCGGAGAGTTAAAAAAGGTGGTTTTGAGGATGACATCACCAGGAAAGCACGGAGCCCCAAGGTTTGTGGGGCCATGAAAGCGGTTCCCAGAGACAGTGATAACAAGCACCAGTTTTCCCTCCTGGCACCTTCGCTATGGGAGCAATCTCTACACATTTGCTGTTTTTAGCCTGGCTCTGGGGAGAGTGTTACCCAAAATTTAGAAGGGCAATGAAAGGGGTTCTCAGAGGGAGTGAGAACAAGCACCATTTTTCCCTCCTGGCATCTTGGGTGTAGGAGCACTCTCTAGACATTTGCTCTTTTTGAGCCTAGGTCTTGGGCAACTGAAAAAAGGTGATTTTGAGGATGAAGTCGCCAGGAAAGCGCAGAGCCCCAAGGTTTGTGGGGCAATGAAAGTGGTTCGAAGAGAGAGTGAGAACAAGCACCAGTTTTCCCTCTTGGGGACTTGGGTGTGAGAGCAATCTCCGTACGTCTGGTTTTTTTTAGCCTGGCCCTGCATATAGCGAAAAAAGGTGGTTTTCACGATGACCAGTCATTTAATCCAGAGCATTGAGAGATATGCGTTGAATGCAGCAGCACTTTTTGTTTCCTTTTTTTTTATATTATGACAGGGTCCTTTAAGACCCCTAGATTTGGAGGTTTGTTATTTACAACTATATAGACAGCGCTTGCTCTGAAGAATATCTGATTTCTATTTATTTCTTCCACTTGGGCTGCATACATCATTCCCTCTTTGTTTTCAAAACTCCTGTTTCTGTTTTGACATCTTTTGTTCTCTAGTGTAAATCACAGCTGCTTTAATTTTTTTTCTCGCTCCTGCCTGCTGTTCAGCTGTATCATATCTTCATGAAAACTAATTTAGTTAATTCTCTATTTTAAAACCAGGCTGTGGTGCTTGGTCCACAGTTGCTTAGGAACAGCTACCCTCCGCACGTAGAGATAACCGGCAGGCAGGGATGCCAGCCTGTGAGTCTGGCCTAGGAAGGTGAAAAAAAAGAGCAAGACATATTGTCTCCATCTGGGCTTTGACACTGCACATCATACTGCTACACACCGGCACATATGTTTGAAGGGCATGGTCTGCTTTCATCCCTAGAACTGTTTTTTCCAATAAAAAATACTGGCTCAGCACAGGATTCCCACAGGACAGAAATCCAGTGCACACGATACTGTGTTTTGGATGCATCTATACAGATCTACGATATTCTATTAATAAGCATTAGGCATGGTTTACAATTAAACAAATCCCAACACTGACAACTTCACATAAGCCCAAAGTGCACCAAGGAGGAATGGGGGTAACTTTATTACACAGAATTTAGGGGTCTAAGTGTTGCAATCTCTAACCAGGAGGCCTGGCATTTCCAAAATGGGTATGTAGGATTTTTGGTACAGATCCCTTCTGTCCCAAGACTGCCTTCCAAAAATGCAGAGGAAACTGTGGGAAGAAAACTTTGTGGGTTTTCACCATCCTCTATAGGTATTTGTATGTGGGAATATACCTTGTCTCTCTGTTAAAAGTGTTTCAACCACATCTTTAGGAAGACTCAATAAAATGCAAAAGATAAAACTCTGAGTGGGTAGCATCAATCACAAACATTCAATGATGAAAAAAGATTCAGATTATCTTAAAAATCTTATTCCTTCAAAAATAAAAATCTGGAGTATGAATTTAGGATTCAAATTATCTAGAGTTTTGATGTGATGCAGTGAAATGCCAAAGTTAAGACTCAATAGCCTCGGTGACTATTAAGCAGGTATTCTGCACTGGGCGCACAGGGGATTGGTCCACCTACTGTGCGTGCCGACTGATTTAGTTGTACAGTTTAAATATGTACTATATATACATATTCACTAGTTTTTCAAGAAATGATTACCTATTCATTAACTCATTATTACAGGTCACTGCCCACTCCTGCATGCGCACTAGAGTCTCTTAGTGGTCTTCAGAGACATCTGGTGGTCGTTTACTTCCTCCACGCCTCTTCATTGTTGTAACCTTCTGGTGAACTGCAGGCCTCTACTCCTTTATTCTTGCTGGCGCATCAAAAGTGTAAGTTTTGACTAGTCTCTGCATACCTCAGTAATTCTGGGCCCCTTGTTTTGAGAGATAAGCTCAAGACTATATTGTCGTAAAGCATTCTGTCTTAAAAAATAAGAGATAAGTTCTGACATTTAGTACTACAACTGTTGCATCTGCTCTTTGTACAGCCTTAAGGTGCCTAGTCTCCCAAATTAAGCTCCTACTCTAATTTACAGTTCTAATATATTAAGCCCCTACTTCAATTAGTTTACAGCTTTAGTATATCAAACCCCACTTCAGATGAAAATATTCCTTTACTTGAAGGCCAGGATAGTAAACACACCTCTCCAGAAAGATTTGTGAATAAAATCTCAGGAGTAGTCACGTTGAGACACCAGTCTTCATGCCTTCCACATTACCTCAAGCAAAGGATGAAATCGGAACAAGGCACAGGCAGAGTTTTGTTAAGCCTTACAGGCTGTTGTAGATAAATTTCAGCTGGAGCTGCCTGCAGCAGCCCGCCGAAGTATGCAGAGAGGAAAGAAAACATTGCTTAAATCCAGACTTAACCCGACTCAGAATGATCAGAACAGATGTACTGTCTGACCCTCCCTCTCTTCACTGCTATCCTGCCTTTGCTGTGAGTCAGAACAGCTAATCTAGGGGCAAAATGGAAGTAATTTCTTCAGTATGTTGTTTTCCCTCCTCAAACTCAGGCTTAGCATGTATTTTTTGATATGCAAGAAATGTGGTTTATAGGAAAAGAGAAATAGCAAGTGCATCTTTCCATCCTCTGTTCTTCAAATACAACCTTTCCTAAATGCCATAAACTGTCTGTAGCAGCAGTAATGAAACTTTGTGCTTCTAACCCTGCCCCAGTTCTGCCTTGTGCTCATGTGGGAACGAAGGCATGCCTCAGAAAAAAGAAGTCAACGCCTTGTCCACTGGGTAGACAGAAAGGTCTGTTACAGATATCCCAAGAGAGATAATTTTGTGACATACAGCTCTTTTTATATCTTTATATTTTATATATCTTTATATGAATCCAAATTTAGAAATTTATATAAAGATATAAATAAGCAAATGGATGTTCAGAGGTGACAAGCCACTGTAAGTTATGCTGAAGCTCTGGGAATCACGGATATTTGGCGTATGTGAGACAGACACCACTTACTGTGGCACCGAAGGACGCAGTTCCGTGCTTAGCTGTGATCGGGCAGCGGTGAACGGCTGGGCACAAGTGCAAACGTTTGAGATTCTCCATATTCTCTCTGTTTTCTGCATTTTATTGAATGTTGGGTAATTCTTGCTGCCTCCCCATAAGTGCTAATTCCATTATGGGAAGCCACTTATGCACGTATTTGGTAAGGTGACAGTTTGTATCAAGCTGACATTATGGTATAGGTGTGTCTGCTCTAACTATTACTGAATTGTTGGTTTCATTTTCACTTCTTATCAAAGACCAAATGCAGGGCTCTGGCTGTGATAGTATAATCACATTCATTTATGCTAACTAGCATGAATGAATGACAGGTGGAGATCATCACATCACTGATGATGATGAAAGCACAGAGTTTTACTGGGAGTACTCCGCAGATCTGTGGACTGACCCTGAGCAAATCCCTTAATCTTTCATTAACTTCCTTTCCCCGAGTGAAAATCCCCAACATCCATAATTATGCATTTTTGTAAACTGCATTAAGGTCTCCAAATGACAGGACCTATGTAAATGCAAAGTATTGATTGTTGTTATTGTAAATGTGTTGTTAATTTTGGATATAAAGCACTTATCTGAATGGCTTCAAGAACTTTGATTAATATTTATGACAGAGATTTTTCAAAGTGTTTTTTTTAATAGCCTCCCATATAATTATTATGAATATTTAAATATTAGTAAGTATTGAAGAAGGTATAACAAACACACAAAAGGTAATACAGTAGCCAAAGTGATAATGTGAGATCACCAGGGCTCAATCTTGTCTTGAAATATTAATTCATTTGCTGAATTATTTATTGCCTTATTTTATGCATTAATTAGTATCTTGGCAGTTTTGTAACTTGACTTCTTTGTGTACAGCAAACCAGGCAGGGAGATGACAGTGTCTTATGCTGTTTGCTAGTGTTTAAATAAGGCAATTTTCATCACAATAATGTGATGAAAGCATCACTAAAGAATGACAAAAGAGGTTGTTAATTTCTTGCATACTCTTTATTTATTCACTTGACATTACTAGTGACTCTGCGTATTACACATCTAAAATGTCATTGAACTTTTTTTTCCCCACAGGCTTTACATGTTTAATTAGAGCATCTTCAAAGTCATTAGCCATTCCTCCATACCAGTTGCTTTCAACCTTTCCCACACTGTGACTTTATTTTTGAAGAACCTCTTTCCCATTGGTACACAGCTTGTAATTTTATGATTGTTCAGAAAAACAGAATTCAACAACTCCGTATTGAATAGCCACGGGATTATTCATCTGCTTAAATTCAAATCTAACCTGTGTATTGCCTGAGGAGCCACAGATTTTAAACGTAAAAACAAAATGTCCCTGCTGTCGCTAAGGGCAACGTTGGGTCCCCGATTACTGCAATGAAATAGAACAGCTGAAGGCATTAAAAAGTTGTCAGGGTAAGTTAAAGCCAGTTTCTTTGAAAACGTGACAGAGATTTTCTAGAGTTTATAGCCTGTTACAGTCTGTGCCTTCAGGAAAGTCCAAATGGATTCCAGTTTGGAATTAAACTTCTCTTAGTAAAAATCTGTCCAGTCTTAGAAAGCTTTGAGTGACCACACAAAAAACCTAGACCACCAATGAAACTTTCAGAGTGACTTGGACTACTTGCTCAGTCATTTCTACTTTTAACTACTAAAGACACATATGCATTATTATCTATCAAATAAAAGACATCTGTGTGAAAAGAATCAGCAGGATTTTATATTAAAGAAAAAAAAAAGTCTGGTAAAGTAAGATCCATTAAAAAAAATTGTAAAGGCCTGTTGTCCTAGTTTCGGTGGGGATAGGGTTAATTCTCCCCAGGCTCCAGCAGGGACACAGGTATTCCATCCCACGTGAGCCATGCCCAGTCTGAGCCGCTAGGGAGCAGGCTGGGGCGTCCAGGGTCCGGTCAGTGAGCAGTGGTTCCGTAACTGTGTATATTCCTCTATCCATGTTACTGTTATTTTCTTGTTCCCTTTTGCTGTTCTGTTAAACTGCCTTTGTCTCAACCCACAAGTTTTGCCTTTTTCTTCCGATTCTTCCCCATGGGGGCAGAAGCTCGAGAGAGCAGCACGTGGTTCTTTGTTGCCATCTGAGGCCAAACCACAACACCTGTGGACAGGGCAATTTCTTTCTTTGAGGCCCAGAAAACATCCCCTGGTGTTATTTTCACACGTGTTTTTTCTCTCCTTGCCCTAGGGGGAGACTTTTGAGCCTGTGGATCAGCTCTCAACACTATACTGATGTCACTCCACAGCGAATCTCAATCATCATAATCACTGCTTCCACTAAGATGCCTTGGTGACCAGAGAAGGATTAGAAATAGTTTGACATTAAACCCAAACAAAACCTTTATATTCGCAAGAGCAATTAAGATTGAAAGAAACCCTGTCCTCACTACTTGTTAGAGGTGTTCCCTAATCATCAAAGTAACATAGGCATTTAGGGCTGTACTGGTTTCATCATTAGGCCTGGATGATGAAATTTCATCAGCATCTCAGAGCACCTTCCTTTAGACTCAGGCCGGCTGGGAAGCTGTCTTACCTTCCCTACCAAGTATGCAGTCATTGCCATCAGTGCAACTCTCACATGCCAATTACTGCCACGGACTGCACAATGACATGTCCCTGAAAAGCCAACACAGGGCTTGGCAGCTGTTCTTCCTCATGGAACAGATCATCCTGCGTGCCATTATGTGGCACATGAAGGACAACCAGGTGATCAGGCCCAGTCAGCATATGTTCATGAAAGGCCAGTCTTGCTTGACAAACCTGATCTCCTTCTATGACAATGTGACCCGCTTCATGGATGAGGGAAAGGCTGTGAATGTTGTTTACCTGGACTTTAGTAAGGCCTTTGATACAGTTTCCCACAGCATCCTCCTGGAGAAACTGGCTGCCCATGGTTTGGACGGGAGTATTCTGCACTGGGTTAAAAACTGGCTGGAGGACCGGGCTCAGACAGTGGCGGTGAATGGAGTTACATCCAGTTGGCGGCTAGTCATGAGCAGTGTTCCCCAGGGCTTGGTATTGGGACCAGTTTTGTTTAATATCTTTATCAACGATCTGGACGAGGGTATTGAGTGCTCCCTCAGCAAGTTTGCAGACAACACTAGGTTGGGTGGGAGCGTTGACCTGCTTGAGGGTAGAAAGATGTTGCAGAGGGATCTGGACAGGCTGGATCAATGGGCCAAGGCCAATGGTATGAGGTTCAAGAAGGCCGAGTGCTGGGTCCTGCACTTGGGTCGCAACAACCCCATGCAGCGCTACAGGCCTGGGGAGGAGTGGCTGGAGAGCTGCCTGGCAGAAAAGGACCTGGGGATGTTGGTCAGCTGCCAGCTGAATATGAGCCAGCAGTGTGCCCAGGTGGCCAAGAAGGCCAACAGCATCCTGGCCTGTGTCAGGAACAGAGTGGTGAGTAGGACTAGGGAAGTGATCATCCCCCTGTACTCAGCACTGGTGAGGCCCCACCTCAAGTACTGTGTGCAGTTGTGGGCCCCTCACCACAAAAAAGACATTGAGGTGCTGAAGCGGCTCCAGAGAAGGGCAACAAAACTGGTGAGGGGTCTGGCCAATAAGTCTTATGAGGAGCGGCTGAGGGAGCTGGGATTGTTTAGCCTGGAGAAAAGGAGGCTCATGGGACACCTTATCACTGTCTACAGCTACCTGAAAGGAGGTTGTAGAGAGGTAGGGGTCAGTCTCTTCTCCCAAGTAGCAGGCAATAGGACAAGAGGAAATGGCCTCAAGTATGCCAGGGGAGGTTTAGACTGGATATTAGGAAAAATTTTTACACTTAAAGAGTTATTAAGCATTGGAACAGGCTGGCCAGGGAAGTGTTGAGCCACCATCCCTGGAGGTATTTAAAAGACGGGTAGACATAGTGCTTAGAGATATGGTTTAGTGATGGTTTTTGTCAGAGGTTGGACTAGATGATCTCAAAGGTCCCTTCCAACCTAGGCAATTCTATGATTCTATGATTGGTTTGCCAAGACCAGGCATTCACAGCCACTCGCTGGTGCTGGTGCCTGGGCCGTGAGCAAAAGTAGCCCCGAGGGCTGTAAGCATATGGCAGCTATACCCCAGTTGCGCTGCCCTGGGACAAGGCCATCACAGCGGCCCCATCCAGCTGCAGGTCAAGGGCCCAGGACAAAAACCAACATGTAGCCGCAATCCTCCTCAGGAACTGCGGGAGGGAGGCAGCACCGGCCAGTGCTGACCCCGCCACCTCTCTGCTGGGACTGTTACCTGAAATAAAAGCCCTCGAAACCAAAAGTAGTTTAGAGAGGAGATCTTACTTTATTTGACGTTGGGTGCTAGGGGGAAAACCCACAAATCTGGCACACCTTACTGGGGATATTCACCCATTTTTTATACACAAAATATTCTCATAATTCTGCCTACCTAATACATAACTCCACCTAGGCTTACATATTCATTAGGATGAACGAATAGTCTTTTTGCACATGCATGTCAAATTTTGCTGTGTCGGCAAAACACTTCTGTGTAAGCATGAGTGTCTCGGTGGTCGTTTGAGTAAGGAGACCCTTCCTCACATTATCCTTTTAAGGTATCGAGTCATCTTAGGACCGTAAAAGTTTGCTGTAAGTTTGCCAATTTCTTGAAGATAATAAGGATGTTCTTTGAAGCAGCCATAACTCTTCCTAATCGGTATAAGAGTACATACTTGACGTATAGAAGAACCTTGAAGGGATTAACTACTGGTTGTCTCCTCATTATCGCTCTCTTTAACATCAGCTCAGTGACTAACTATTTTTACACTGTAAGAAACTCAATAATTAGCTATTTTCTCACACAGCAAGAAGGTTAGTAAGAAACAACTATTTTAGAAACAAAGCAGAGGCTTGTCTTTGGTAACAGGACGCTTGTTTTGCGACTGCCAGCAGCCACGTCGCTGCCCGGCGGCGGCAGAAGAAGAGGAGGAGGAGGAGGAGGAGAAGCAGAAGGAGAAGGAGCGCGAGCGCGGCCCTTCTACAATTCCCGCCGGCCGAGGTCGCCTAAAGCCCCGCGGGCACCTCAGAGGCCACACCATCAACTGCCGCCACCAACGGCGACCGGGGCCGCGCAGAAGTGGAGAGGGAGGAGCGTGTCGCTGCGCCGTGCATGCGCCCTGCGCAGGGCCGCGCGGCGCCGAGCGTGAGGGAAGTTCGCGGCCGTTTCCGGGTTGTGTGGCGGCGGTGGTACCATGTCGTGTGCTCTGGTTCCCTTCGGCCATTTCCAGGACCTGGAGGTGGCTCGCGACTTCCTCTGCCAGCACCGCCGCCAGGGCAGCGCCACGGCCGGCAAGGAGAGCGGTAGGTCCGCCCCGCGGTGCGGGGGGAAGCGGGGGGGACCGGCCCGGCCCGACCCTGGCCCAGCCCAGCGGGGTGCTTGTGTGGGCGGCGGAACTGTGACCCGCAGTCCTTTCGGGGCTCCGTGGGGCGGGAGTCTCGGCCCTTCCGCCGAGAGCCACCCGGCGACAGGGGACTGTCCTGGCGGGGCTGTGCGCCCCGGCCTGGTGGCCACAGGCGGGGCTGCCTGGTGGCGAGGTCGGGGGAGCTGGCCGGGCTCTGGGCTCGCTCGTCACCGCTCTCCTAGCCGTCCCCATCAGCTTAAGGGCGTGCCAGGGGCGTGCGGGGGGTAACCGCGGATAGCTGAGTGCCCCGGCATCGTTAATGCGATAAAGGGCTGTGAAGGGCGGGTGACCCGCTACAGGTGCCACATCTTCATCTACAAGTTCAGATTTTCCTGCTGTCTGGAAGTATCAGGTGTTCAGCTGTTCTCAGATGTCAGTCCATATCCTGTAGTGTGTAGGTGAAGGTCTTTGGCCACAGATCCAGTGTGCCACAAACTTTGATATTAAAGTTCGTAATCTTGTCGTTAAGAGAGTGCAGTTGTCTGAAGCTGTTCTAGTAAAGTTAACAAATGTTGTGCATGTAGGATTGTCTAATAATGCAAAACACACTTAAAGTATAGTAAAGATTTTGTTTAGCAGCTTAAATTAAAAGACAATACGTCTTAGAGCAACTACAGTCTGAAGTTGTGGACTAGATTTCTGTTGAGTGAGGCAATGCACAGCAAAAGCTGAGCTGTCTGGCATAGAAGCTGTGTTCTCAATGGAGAAGGACCAACAGATCCATGCCCAAGATAGACGGTGCAGGGAAATGAAACACTGGCCTGTATGTTGTTAGTGCTGTACTGTGTTAACTATATTTGGTTGATGTTTTGGCTTGGAAGTAAAGTGTTTGAAGAGGTTAATGAGGATGCTTGTAAAGCCCTCTCAACTGTAAACAGAGCGAGAGAGAAAGCAGAAAGCTTAAAAGGTCTGTGGGGGAATTAAAAGAGGGGGAGATCATAAGATGGTTTGTGCCAGAAGGGACCTATAAAGTCCATCTAGTCCAACCTCCCTGCCATGGGCAGGGACATCTTTCACTATATCAGGTTGTGCAAAGCCTCGTCCAACATGACCGTGAACACTTGCAATGATGGGACATCCATATCTTCTCTGGGCAACTTTTTCCAGTGTCTCACCACCTTCACTGTAAAAAGTTTCTTCCTTATATTCAGTCTAAATCTACCCTTCTTCAGTTTAAAACTGAAAAAAAAAACGGAAACCGTTGTCCTGTCACTATAGGTCCTTGTAAAAAGTTAACACAGCAATTGTGAGAGTTTTAAAAGTACACTATATGTTCAGCTAGTAAACTTTACCGCTAAAACTTCTGTATGCGTGTTGTTATATTTTGTTGTTGCTTTTTTCTTGCATTCAAGATTGAATTTTGTTTACTTTGTTGTTGAAATGCACTTGGAAGGAAGTAATTCTGGAAGAATTTTATACAGTCAGTCTTCATTGTCCAAAACTTCTGGTAGAAAACAGTTATGTGCTGCTACTTGTGCTTGTTCTTTGACTCTAGTAATGCTCTGAAAAATGCATGCAGATTCCGTATGACTTTTCTTCTGGTATCATCCATATCTAAAGATGNTTAGCTATTTTCTCACACAGCAAGAAGGTTAGTAAGAAACAACTATTTTAGAAACAAAGCAGAGGCTTGTCTTTGGTAACAGGACGCTTGTTTTGCGACTGCCAGCAGCCACGTCGCTGCCCGGCGGCGGCAGAAGAAGAGGAGGAGGAGGAGGAGGAGAAGCAGAAGGAGAAGGAGCGCGAGCGCGGCCCTTCTACAATTCCCGCCGGCCGAGGTCGCCTAAAGCCCCGCGGGCACCTCAGAGGCCACACCATCAACTGCCGCCACCAACGGCGACCGGGGCCGCGCAGAAGTGGAGAGGGAGGAGCGTGTCGCTGCGCCGTGCATGCGCCCTGCGCAGGGCCGCGCGGCGCCGAGCGTGAGGGAAGTTCGCGGCCGTTTCCGGGTTGTGTGGCGGCGGTGGTACCATGTCGTGTGCTCTGGTTCCCTTCGGCCATTTCCAGGACCTGGAGGTGGCTCGCGACTTCCTCTGCCAGCACCGCCGCCAGGGCAGCGCCACGGCCGGCAAGGAGAGCGGTAGGTCCGCCCCGCGGTGCGGGGGGAAGCGGGGGGGACCGGCCCGGCCCGACCCTGGCCCAGCCCAGCGGGGTGCTTGTGTGGGCGGCGGAACTGTGACCCGCAGTCCTTTCGGGGCTCCGTGGGGCGGGAGTCTCGGCCCTTCCGCCGAGAGCCGCCCGGCGACAGGGGACTGTCCTGGCGGGGCTGTGCGCCCCGGCCTGGTGGCCACAGGCGGGGCTGCCTGGTGGCGAGGTCGGGGGAGCTGGCCGGGCTCTGGGCTCGCTCGTCACCGCTCTCCTAGCCGTCCCCATCAGCTTAAGGGCGTGCCAGGGGCGTGCGGGGGGTAACCGCGGATAGCTGAGTGCCCCGGCATCGTTAATGCGATAAAGGGCTGTGAAGGGCGGGTGACCCGCTACAGGTGCCACATCTTCATCTACAAGTTCAGATTTTCCTGCTGTCTGGAAGTATCAGGTGTTCAGCTGTTCTCAGATGTCAGTCCATATCCTGTAGTGTGTAGGTGAAGGTCTTTGGCCACAGATCCAGTGTGCCACAAACTTTGATATTAAAGTTCGTAATCTTGTCGTTAAGAGAGTGCAGTTGTCTGAAGCTGTTCTAGTAAAGTTAACAAATGTTGTGCATGTAGGATTGTCTAATAATGCAAAACACACTTAAAGTATAGTAAAGATTTTGTTTAGCAGCTTAAATTAAAAGACAATACGTCTTAGAGCAACTACAGTCTGAAGTTGTGGACTAGATTTCTGTTGAGTGAGGCAATGCACAGCAAAAGCTGAGCTGTCTGGCATAGAAGCTGTGTTCTCAATGGAGAAGGACCAACAGATCCATGCCCAAGATAGACGGTGCAGGGAAATGAAACACTGGCCTGTATGTTGTTAGTGCTGTACTGTGTTAACTATATTTGGTTGATGTTTTGGCTTGGAAGTAAAGTGTTTGAAGAGGTTAATGAGGATGCTTGTAAAGCCCTCTCAACTGTAAACAGAGCGAGAGAGAAAGCAGAAAGCTTAAAAGGTCTGTGGGGGAATTAAAAGAGGGGGAGATCATAAGATGGTTTGTGCCAGAAGGGACATATAAAGTCCATCTAGTCCAACCTCCCTGCCATGGGCAGGGACATCTTTCACTATATCAGGTTGTGCAAAGCCTCGTCCAACATGACCGTGAACACTTGCAATGATGGGACATCCATATCTTCTCTGGGCAACTTTTTCCAGTGTCTCACCACCTTCACTGTAAAAAGTTTCTTCCTTATATTCAGTCTAAATCTACCCTTCTTCAGTTTAAAACTGAAAAAAAAAACGGAAACCGTTGTCCTGTCACTATAGGTCCTTGTAAAAAGTTAACACAGCAATTGTGAGAGTTTTAAAAGTACACTATATGTTCAGCTAGTAAACTTTACCGCTAAAACTTCTGTATGCGTGTTGTTATATTTTGTTGTTGCTTTTTTCTTGCATTCAAGATTGAATTTTATTTACTTTGTTGTTGAAATGCACTTGGAAGGAAGTAATTCTGGAAGAATTTTATACAGTCAGTCTTCATTGTCCAAAACTTCTGGTAGAAAACAGTTATGTGCTGCTACTTGTGCTTGTTCTTTGACTCTAGTAATGCTCTGAAAAATGCATGCAGATTCCGTATGACTTTTCTTCTGGTATCATCCATATCTAAAGATGGGATTCTGGAACCAGTAGGGTCCTGTTAGTGCCTCTTGAATGCTGAAGATAAAAGCAAAAGATTGTAATATGTTTGAGTTTATAAAAGTATGTGCTGAAATAAATGAAAATATTTCTCTGATATGTGCTGGTACATGTGAGAGAAGCTTGTGTAAAATAACTTTTGAATACTTTTGCTGGAGTGGATTTGTCAAATGGCAGCTGTAAAGAGAGAAAACATTTAATATGTTATAAAATCACAAAAATGATAGAAACAAAGAAGATGCAAGTTCTAAAATGTGCTGTTCTTCCATTTTAGTGAGTTGACTGTGTTCTGGAGTATTTTTATATTTGCTCATTCAGACACTGAGGCAGAGTGTCAGAATCGAGTATTTTTCAAAATTTTGCTCATTTAGATTTTTTGAAATCTTTTGGATTTGTGCCTGTAATTTTGTGATGCCACAGCTGTTTCAGTGGCTCAGGATAAATGAACATAAATGTAAGCAAGTGAGAGTTCTCAAAGCAACTTTTGTATGAGATTATAAATTAGTAATTTTGAAGCAGAAATATGTAGTGTGTTCATCTTTGACAGGGAGAAACACCGTTACAGCTTGCAGAGGTATCTTAAGTTACAAATAAGTAAATTGTGGAGGTATCTTAAGTTAGAAAAAAACAGGGTTCGGCTGTGTGGAACTGGAGATTCTTTTTCCCTTTGGGCTTATTCCTCCAAGTCTGCTTTGCTGTTACTTTGTGGCCTAACCAACTCTATAGCTAAGCTGCAGGGTTGTTTTGAACCTCAGGTTGAGGTGAGATGGTATAGATCCTACAATTGCTGCTAGTCTCTTGGTCTTGCACCCACAGTTACTGCTCTGGTTGGAAACATTTAATTCAGTTTTTCATTCTCCCTTCCTTTGTTTTTTTCACCTACATACTAATCCATTAATTTTTCTTAATAAGCAACTAATCTGTTGCGTGGCAATCCAAAATTACTCCCTTTTCTCTTTGATGATTGTTGTGTACCTTAACTTTTACGTTGTTCACATGGAAGAACTCTCTGCTGTAAATCAAGTATAAGTGAGGAAGTGTAAGAACATAAAACAAATCTCTGCTTCCAATGTTGTGCGTCAAGGAAAGAAAAAAAAAATTGTCCAAGCAAGTTTTTTGTTGGGTTTTTTGTTTGTTTTGGTTTGGTTTGTTTTTTTTTTTAAAGTGCGTATTGCACTTTTATGGCACAAAAAGACAAGGCAAATATTTTTAACTAAGCCAAGATATAAATAAATGTTTTTTTATCAGGGAATGCTTTAGTAAAAATTGTTCCATCAGCAGAACATACTATCTTAAACCAGTAATTTAATAAAGTTGTACATTTAAAAACTTGAATTTTAATCTGCTTTTGTATTTCTACTCTTTAGGGGAAAAAAATAGAGTAGTTTGTTTTTGCTAGTATGTTCAACAAAGAAAATATGTTTGTTTTCTATCAAATACAGCTTTTTTACTAAACTTAAGCTATATTTATTCCCATATAAGCAATAACATAAATATTGATAAACACAGGTCAAAGTTCTAAGTATTTTTTTTATTTTAAAGTGGAGAACCAGCACCTTTTATTTACTATTTTTTTCTTGTGTGGTTTTTTTTTTTTTAAAGTTATGCTGCATTTGTATGGAAACTCTTTCACTACGATTTAAACTTTATAGTTAAATGCAAAATGCTGGCTACCTTAGGAAAATAAATGTTTGTTAAATATTTTAATTTTATTTATTTTTATTTAACAAAGAGTTTTTCAATTAACAAATTGATTACTTTTTTTTTTTGAGTCATAACTTAATGTTTTAGGTGCTTAGTAGAATTTTCAAAAGTTCCCGTCAGATTTTTGCGTAACAAATGTTTTTGAAAAGGTGCCTCCAGAATCTCCAGTGTGTAGGCTTTAGGGGTTTTGTTAGAAGCTGTAGGTCTTTTCTTCTTCAGTTTCTTAGTTAAAAGTCAAAGAAGTTTTTTCCTCTGTTTTAGTTTTGGCCATTTTTTCATTCTAACCGAAGAAACCAAAATATTTTCTGTGAGTGTATTTACTACACTAAAATCTAGGGTGATTAATATAACAGCATTTTTGTAGATACATTTTCAATGAAAAGAGTTTGCTTGGTTCTGAAAATGCAAGCAGTATACATTTCTAAATCACTATGTGACACTGTGACTTTAATAAAAGTTTGAAGTTAGATGTCTTTAGTATGAATAAAAAAGCTGTACATTCTCACATAGTTGTATTTGACATAGCAGCTTATTTCATATAGGCTGTCAATTTCAAATTTAATTTGAAAAGGTTTATCAAAATGCTACATATATTAAAAATACCGATGTAGGTAACTGACTTGAATAAAAAAAATTTACATTTTTTTATTCTTAGGNGTTATGCTGCATTTATATGGAAACTCTTTCACTACGATTTAAACTTTATAGTTAAATGCAAAATGCTGGCTACCTTAGGAAAATAAATGTTTGTTAAATATTTTAATTTTATTTATTTTTATTTAACAAAGAGTTTTTCAATTAACAAATTGATTACTTTTTTTTTTTGAGTCATAACTTAATGTTTTAGGTGCTTAGTAGAATTTTCAAAAGTTCCCGTCAGATTTTTGCGTAACAAATGTTTTTGAAAAGGTGCCTCCAGAATCTCCAGTGTGTAGGCTTTAGGGGTTTTGTTAGAAGCTGTAGGTCTTTTCTTTTTCAGTTTCTTAGTTAAAAGTCAAAGAAGTTTTTTCCTCTGTTTTAGTTTTGGCCATTTTTTTCATTCTAACCGAAGAAACCAAAATATTTTCTGTGAGTGTATTTACTACACTAAAATCTAGGGTGATTAATATAACAGCATTTTTGTAGATACATTTTCAATGAAAAGAGTTTGCTTGGTTCTGAAAATGCAAGCAGTATACATTTCTAAATCACTATGTGACACTGTGACTTTAATAAAAGTTTGAAGTTAGATGTCTTTAGTATGAATAAAAAAGCTGTACATTCTCACATAGTTGTATTTGACATAGCAGCTTATTTCATATAGGCTGTCAATTTCAAATTTAATTTGAAAAGGTTTATCAAAATGCTACATATATTAAAAATACCGATGTAGGTAACTGACTTGAATAAAAAAAATTTACATTTTTTTATTCTTAGGGAACTTGATTATTATTTTTTTCTTTCCTTTGTTCAAGTGAACATTTAAACACATTCAACAGTAGAAAAAGATAATGGGAAGCATCCTGTCAACTACAACTACACTTAATCTTTTTCTGTAGCCCAACACTTTGTCTAGTTTGTGCAAAGGATATACTTGCATGGTAAACTGGGGAGGAAAAGAAAAGGTTTCCTCCTCCTTTGAATCCTGTGTAAAGTCAGTTCTGCAGGTGCCTGTCTACTGCTAGGTTAGGAAGCACAGGAAGAAGAGGTTCATGTCATTCTTGCTTGCAGTATGTAACCGTATGTTAAGATTGCTAATCGTGAAATGCTGAAGGAAATAACTTAATGAATGTTCATAAACTATTTGATCTGCCATGAAGCAAAATATAGCTACTTTTTTTTATTGTACATATTAGCATAATAGGTGTTGGGGTGCATCTTGCCTCGTGTGGCTTAAAAAAAAAAAAGGTATTATGGAGTAAGCTGGTTGAAGATGCTTCATATGGAGTTCCCATGCTTTTATTCTGTAGAAAAAAGAAGGGTTTGAATGCTTTTTCATATTTTCATGAACAAGCATGAGAACTTTAAGTTTCTTGGGGAAAAGTTCATGGTAATAATGAGGCACAAATCTTGTGTGGAGCCCGTGTCTAGTGGTAGCTAAGTGGCTTTGAAAACTGCTGTTTCAACTGTGCAAATACTAGGAATAGAAAGTATTTGCATTACATTTAATTTGTCAGCTTGCTGTTTTGAAAATATTTTGGGATGCGTGTTGGCTAGATCAGAAAACAGCTGTAACACTTAACTCCATTATACAACAGTCTATAACAAGGTGTAAACATCAATGAAAAAAATCTATCTTATTTGAAAAATGTGATGAAGCTTCGCAGTCATAACAGAATTTTAGCATTAAGAGACTAATGGATATTTGACTGAAAAGAACAGAAAATTGAGCAATAAAGACATTTAATTACATTTATATACATTTTCTATAATATTTATAAATTGAGGAATTTAACTATGATTTATTTAACGTGATGTGTGTCTCTGTTCTTCCAGTAGACTCTGAGCTTGAACTGTGTGCTTTAAAACATTTGATAAGGTTGATGACTGCAATTCAGTGTCATAGCCAACTAGGACTGCTGCTAGCTAAACTTTGGGGGCATTAAGATGAAATTTAAAAAATCAGTACTTTCCTAGCATGCAGATATTTTTAGTTCCCAAGTGTGTTTATCTCCCATTACCTAAATGAAATTAATAAAAAAAAACACCCAAACAAAACAAAACCCAACTTGTCCTTGGCAGCTCCCAAGCAGTGATACCTGTGTTTATGATAGTGTGTCAGTCACTTCAGAATGGTGCATGGTACAGCACACAGCTTTGAGATACTGCTGCTTATTTGGGGGGAAGAAAAAAATCACCCCCCTGATTTTGCGGGGGGCTGCTCAGAGCTATAAGGTGTCACTTTACTGCATTTTTTACAGTAAGAATGATGGCTTATGCCTGGCAGAGAAACTCTTCTCCAAAATCCATCTCTGTTACATTGACAGCATCCTGAAAAGTGTTCTGCAGCCCAGTTCCTCTAAACAACATCCTTGGAATTGTGCTTGCACACTTTGCTTTATCTGGATCAACTAACTTAATTCAGGAATACAGAAGGACAGGCTTTTTATTTCAGAGTTGCAAACAAGGTTACAAAGTAGAAAGAAAAAAATACATTCCAAAATCAAATTTTAGATTGAATTTAGCAGTAGGGTTGTTCTTCACTGCTCCTGTATCCTGCTTCCTGAATTTGTTATATTCCTATTGAAGAGTCTTCTGACAAGCTCTTTTGAATTGCCTCTTTAATCAGATCCTCCCTCTTCAGATTACATTATATACCTTTAAGATTCCTTTCTTTAAGTTTTCATGTAGAATATCATAAAAATATGCACTCTACCTCAATTGTGTTACATCTGTAATTGTTAATACATTCTGAGATATGAGGAAGACTAAATGACATGTTCTCAACACACGTGGTAGAATGATGTCAGGGTACTTCGTCCAAATTATTTTTGCGCCTGAGTGTTTTGCTGCTTTAGCACCTCCTTTACTGGGTAGACTGACTTCTTTCTTGCTCTACCGTAAGCTGTCACTTGCATGTGAAAGAAAGCTGAAATACTGTGTTTTGTATGTAATCTGTTTCATTTGTTTCCTGTGCTATATAGAATCACAAAACTCCACCCCCCACCATGGTACCCCAAACTTTGGTTTTGGAGTTAAGTTATAACTATAAGCCATAGAAAGCTGCAGCATTACTTTAAAGAATCTATGTAGTACCTGGATTATTTTTAACTTGGTGATCTTCTATTCTATTGAAAGCTATTGTGACCATCTAAAGGAAGAGAAATTGCTCAAGTTGTTCTTTTTCAGATTAGTGAGCTAACTTAGTTTGAGTGTAATGTTTAGTTGTTTTTTTTCCTCACTTACGGATGTCTGAAGTGATAAGACAAATGTAATACTAGTCTCAAAAGGGGATTCCTAGTAATACTGGCAAAACAATCTAATGTATTTGTCAGTCCCCGTGTCAGAGGAGATTTGGGTAGATGGCCTATGATTACTGAATAGCAAGAAGATTCTAAACTACTTTTAAAATTCCTTGAGCTGAAGAGAAAAGAAACTGCGTATATTTCTTCACTAATTATGCAATCTGATGGTATTAGAATTGCAGTAAATATACGTAGAAAAAAAATCTGAGACTCTTGCGCTTCAGTAATAGTGCAAGAAATGACTGCTGAATAATTTTATAAATTCTTAAAGCATGGGTGGGAAACAAGCTGGAAGATCATAAACCCAACAAACTACACACCTGCAATCAAGTGTCGTGGTTTAATCCCGGTAGGCAGCTAACACCACACAGCTTGCTCGCTTCCCCCTACAGTGAGATGGGGAAGAGAATTGGAAGGGTAAAAGTAAGAAGTCTTTTGGGCGAGATAAAGACAGTTTAATAGGTAAAGGAAAAGCTCTGCGTGCAATAAAAGCAAAATAACGAATTCACTCACTGCTTCGCATCAGCAGGCAGGTGTTCAGCAATCTTCAGAAAAGCAGGACTCTGTCACGCGTAACAGCTACTTGGGAAAACAAACACCATAACTCTGAATGTCACTTCTCCCTCTCTCTCCCCCAGATTTTATTGCTGGGCATGACATCATATGGTATGGGATAGCATTCTAATCAGTTGGGGTCAGCTGTCCCAGCTGTGTCCCCTCCCAACTTCTCGCACACCCCCAGCCTGCTTGCTGCAGGACAGTGAGAAACAGAAAAGGCCTTGATGCTGTGTAAGCATTGCTCAGGAGTAGCTCAAACATCGGTGTGTTTGTGCCATCACAAATCAGAAACATAGCACAACACTAGCTACTGTGAAGAAAATTAACTCGATCCCAGACAAAACCAGTACATTAAGATATGAAACAAATTGATGCATGACTTGTTTTTTTAATAATTTTTAAATGTACAAAGAGTGTATATATTACTTTTTTGTCCTATGCAGCTTGATATTTTATGGCAAATAATCTAGATTATTGGCTTGTGCATGAGTTGAAATTTTTCTTATCTATTAAAAAAATAATCTATGAACATAAACTTGCTTGTTTTAAAGCTATATATCAATGTAAATAGGGGTAGTTTGACCTTTGGGGCTTTGAGGGTCCAGTTTTCAACACATGCTCTCCCACCTGGGCAAACAGACTCTTCTGGGAGAGCCCATGCCAAGCGTGTCTGCTGGTAACCTGCTGCATAGAGCTGGAACATAGATGTGAGTGCAGGAGGGAAGGGCTTCTGCTGCCTGCCCCAGGTCATCATGCTGCTCTGGAAGGGAGGACACTGGCAGTTTTCTGTGCTGAGAGATACATTCTGCAATTTGGGGAGGAAGTCTTAGACTGAGTAAAAACATGTTTCATATTTAATTGGACCTGTTAAATGCCAATTAGACCTCATTGGTCTACATCTGTTGCTACAGTTTCTCTCTCAAAGGAGAGTTCTTGTCTTTTAAACAAAACGTGCTTATCAGTAGAAATAGTTCTTTTGGGTATTGAGTTTATGATAGATATACTTGAAATGAATTCTGTTATACATTAACACCAGGGCTGCACATGTGCAGCATTTAAAGCAGCTCTAAAGTTTTAAAAGTGCTGCTGATGAAGTTTTAATGCTATATGCTTCAAATTAATGAATGAAATGGTTCTTGTAGACCCAGTGGATTAATTTTTACTTTTGCAATCTCTGCAGTAAAGCAAAATCTGGAAGACTGCTGCTGCTTTATCTAAGTAGGGAGAACTGTTTACCAGGCATCTACTACTAGTCAGAGATTGAGGTGAATGGGAATGTAGATTTGCACAGGAAAGCTTGATTTTTTTTCCCTACAGTAGACTGGAAAAACTGAACACGTTACAAGTCAAGAACTGCTTAGGGCTTGATTAAGTATTGGTTAATTGATAATGTCTTACATTCCACAGTTGCTAGTTATGATCTGTAATGTTACTAAAGGAAATAGTGGGGTATTTCTTAAAATCTTTGTTGTAAACAGAACTTTCATCAAGTGAGAAATGACACAGGATCCACCTTATCAGGTGCTGGTGCATGGGAAAATCTCTGCAAGCTGATAGCTTCTGTGGCATATTTTGTAATTCATTGGCACAGGTGAATAACACCGTGCTTTGAGTTGAAGTATAACAGGTGTATCCCTCTGTTGCTTCTCTGTCCATTGTTTCAGAGATTAGTTGTCTATTATTTAATACCTTTCTTCAATACCCATTGCATAGGTGAAGTGTCTGAATAATATGGATAAGGAAACACTTTTATTTTTAATTTGATTTCTTTTTTAAAAAAAGAATTAATGTATGAAAGAAGGGAAAGAATGCATGCAGGGGCTTGAGAAGTACATATGATTAACACATACAGGAGCAGTCTATGCAATGTGGAGGATGGATATGAAGGAGCAAGCTTGTAAACTCTTGTAAGTTGGAGGAGATGCTGGCTTTGCAGAGCAGGTTGCAGTTCTGAAAGAACTCTGCGGCTTCATCAGTGGGATGATGGCTCACCATTACCTTATTTTTTCCTCCTTTTTTGATTGAGTTTCATCTGAGGACAAACGAACCATGAAAATGTAGCTATTCACAAAGAGGCAGAAGGAGTCCTCACAGCTGAAGTTTTATGTTGGGTGTTCAGTCTCAGAATTGAAGTGACTGAGGTTTCTTGGAAAGGTTGGTCTGCCCTGTGCTGTTGGGAAGGCATTGGCCCCAAATGTGTTTCTTGGATATGGTTGTTTCTCTCTGGACTGTGGCACACTGACGTGAATTTTATCTTTCCTCCATGACTTTTATAGGAAGGCGATTTTGTTGCCTTCTGAGATAATAAAATGCAAACAGAAGTAGAATTTTGTTAGGTATCTTAAACTAAACATTGAAGTTAGTTAATGTTTTCTTCTTGTGATTTATGTTCAACAGTATTTGCCATAATTCTCCTTTATATACACTCGAAAATTCTCAACCTCAAATATAAGATGACACCGTGACCTGTGGAAGCTTGTTGCTTATATAGTTAGGCCTGAAATAACTGTTCAGTCAGATCTGTATTGATGATGACGCAGTAAAACTGGCTGACTCACCTATTTTGTAGATGGTACAGACTTTCCAGTTTTAACAAAGATTATTCATGGAGTGGGCATTTTGTCTTCTACAGTCTTGTGAAATACCTTTCTTAAGCTAAACTATTTTTTAAAAACGTTTTTGTCTTCATTAGCCATACAAAAGTTTAAAAATCTGCCTAAACAGACAGAATACAGATTTGTGTTCTGTTGTACTGGATTCTGCCTTTGTTTGGTGGTAAAGGAACCAGAGTTTTTAGACGAAATAATATTGGAGTGTTCTTGATACAAACCTTCTCGTCCATACTGTTTGACCATCTAATATGGCAAAAATTTTGCTTGCTTAAAACTAAATTTAAACTAATTTGAGACATGGCATTTAAACTTCTTCTTAAGATCAAAGCAGCCATGACATCAGTTAACGAAAAACTTGAAAGAAATCCTTGGAAAAGTCTTGAAGTCTTATTGATGATGCTTCAGATTTCATGCTAGTGCTTCTAGATGGAAGTCAGTGCTTGGCTTTTCTACTGAACTACAGTGATGGTTATTGATTTATTGAGGGTCCCGATGATGGTGGTGTTTGAGTTGTACATCTTGTACTACTGAATGCTTGTGGATAATTACCCTTTGCATAGGCTTTTAAATCCACATCAAATTCTGTGTTTTTAGATGAAAGAATTCCAGATTTTTTTTTTATATGACTAATACATTCACTCTTATAAGACAACTGGGAAGTAGGCCTATCTCTGTGAATCTTCATTTTCTCAGGTGTTTGAGGTATTTTGTAAGCTTGTGTTTTCTCTGAGGTTCCTGAATGACATAATTGATCAGTTTCTCAGTAATTTTCCTCTGTGTTGTCTTGCAAAGACCTGAATAGCCAAGGTCCTTGTACTCATTTTCCCCTCAGAGGCCACAGCTTCAGCTTTTGCTTTGGGAGTGGTGGTGGGTTCTGCATTATCCTGGGCTCACATGTTTTGTTATCACAAATGAATTTCCATATACTGTCACTCCCTGTTAAAGTGAACTTATGTGCGACTGGCTGAACCTGCAATTGGCTTGAGCCAAACCAAAGTCCACCATTATGGAAAGGAAGATATTTTATTTGTGTATAGAAATACTGTTTCTCATAAAATTGTGCATATGTGGTTCTTGTGGTGTGTTACAGGTCTTCTTATGCCAGTTAGTAAAACATCTGGGGGCATATACACAGAGTCCTGAAGGGTTGGAGAAAGCCTGTTGTCCCCTTACTTTCCCTCTGTAGCTGCCTAATATGTACCATATGGGTCTTTTGTTGTCTTTGAAGTACTAATAATTAGATAAATCAAGCTGAAGCTTAAATTTTGCAGTGAGGTCTTAGGTCTCTGTACCTCCTGGAGAAAGTTTTTTGTCAAGTGGACACATAGGGTTTCCCCACCTTATGCCCTCACTCTTAGCTTCAGCTTACTGTATAAAACTAGAAAAACGCCTTAGCTTTCTTGAAATGTTGGTGAGAAAATGAGAAAAGACAAATTTGACTGAATAAGTTGTTCTAGTAAAGTGCAGAGAGGCCCTGTAGAAGCATTCATGATGTGTTGTACCAGGAACTATAAGATGTTACTTACACAGAGTTCTAGCTGCAGTCTGTCAGAATTAATTTTACAGAGGTGTCATTACGCCTGTTTACAGTTTGTACTTTGGTTACATCTTCTGTTCCTACTTTTCCGTAGTGTTAGAAGTGGAAGTAAATACAGGGAAATAAGACAGCCGTTTCTACTGCTACATGGTTCTTTCTGTAGAACTTGTTTAGTATCTGCCATAAACGAAGTTATAATGCATTGATGGGAAAGGAAAACAACCACTAGCAATCCTTTTTGGTTGTGTTTTTCGTTGCCTATGCTGTATTCCTGTGACAAATCTTTTTTTGCTTAAAGCAGGGAAGTCAACAAGCTGGGAAGATGGTGGCTGGGGAGCCTGGGATGAAGCAGAATTACAAGAACCTGTAAGTTCATATATATGGGTTTTCATTGCTAACTTTCCCATTCTAAAAGACTTTTCCACTTGTTTGTATGTGTGTGGTTTGTTTTTTTTTTTTCCCCTCCTATATAGTTATCACCTGGACGAGAGGGATCTTGACCGTTGTTTTAAATGTGACTGCTTGTTTGTCCATTGCTCTTCTAATTGTTTCTAAATATAGCTTGGATGTTACCTATTGTGATAATTACTCATATTCTTGTATGCTGTGTGTTTTTTCTCACTAGAATATACACACACCTTTCTGTGTTGCTGCAGCTGCGGGTATCTTTTTTTGTCTTATAGCTAGTCAGAGACAATAGGGCATGGCAGTGCATATAATAATCTACTATGAATTAATATAAATCAGAGACTCCTAAATCATGAACCACTGACACAAGCATCTTTCTAATGATCACATAGTACTCCTTTTATGTTGTGATGTGTGGATGGTGTTACAGGAGGGATCAAATTACAGGTGGATGATGGGACAGCACAGTTGCTCTTTAAAGGGGGAAAACCATCCCTCTGTCCAACTAGTTCAACTAAGAATAATATGGCTAGTCTATAACTGTTGGTAAGGCTGAAACTTCCAGCTGCCAGCTGACTCGCATAAAATGTTATGGAAACTGTGAAGAAATCCTCTGCACCTGAATGAATCATCTGAACAGAATTGCTTGACTAATTCCCTGTTGGAGAGAGCTGAGGGGGTAGACTGAGGAGTGCAGACCTCACCTTGCTAACCAAACTCTGTTACCTGCTGTCTTTATCTCTGTATGCAGGAAGTATGCCCAAGTAGTTGAGCAATATCCTTGAAACTACTTACTTCAGCAGGGAAACAGATTTTTCAGCTGAGGCGAGAAACAAACTGAAATGAGCATGGTGTCTCCCAGGGATGAATCACTGATGCTGATGTCAGGGAATAAAAAGAGTATAAAAACTTTTAAATAGGATGGCTATTCAGCTCCTCTGTAATTTCCAGGAAATGAGTATGTTTCTCAGGCCACATCTTTGTAAGATGTACTGCAAAGTTTATCACTTCCTTAATGAGGAGAACAAATGCTTTGTTTACTACTTAAATTGTAATTTGATAGAACCAGCGGGTGTTGCTAAATTGAAACTGTTGTCTTCTTCAGTCTTTAAAATGTCAAACTCTTCTGCCAGGTAGTTCACACCCTTCTTGCTAAAGATCTCCTCTGCTTACCTCTTTTCCTCCAAAGTTCCTAGTGGTTCTGAGTCAAACTCTTCAGAAAGAAGGAACTGTCATCCACAGCAAACAGGTTGTTCTGTGTAGAAGCATATAAATATGTGAGTCTGTCTGAACACACACGCAAATGAGTGCATCAGTCTAGCACGGAGTTGAGAATTATTAGTATAATATAACAATGAATTCCCTTTTTAAAACTTTTAACTGTTGATTTGCATTATAGTTGATCTAAAATGTCTTTTCTTGGAATTACTCAAGTCACTTGGACAAGCATCTATTTCATGGAACATAGCAATGTTTGAAAAGGCATTGAAATTTAAAAAAAAAAAAATCTAAAATTTAAAGAAAGTTTTCTTTTTTTCCATGAAGTGTCTTTTTATGGAGCTGATTAGCTATTTTGTAGGGATACTGATGTTGAATCCTGTCTTAAATGCTGATTTTTGATCATTCTGTCTTTCACCCTTTAAAGTGGTTTCTTTTGACAACTTCAATGCTTTTCCTGTTTTAACTCTTAGCTTATTTTTGTCACTAACATGACATGGCCATATTTTATGTTTCTAGATTTCAAGTTCTTTGTTTATGCATGCAGATAACTTAATATAAATTCTCTGAGATATAATTTTAATTCCTTTTAATCCTTAGAGGAGCCTTTCATTTCTGTTTCTTTATCCTCAGTTTGAAAATCGTTACATTAAAAATTACTAAAAGGATTTTCTTTGGGTTTTGATTTTGTGTTTTTTACACATGATATGTTTATCTCTGTCATGAGGAGTTAAAGTTGTCACAAGTATCACAGTCAACTTCATCTCTTTATAAAGTTTTGAAAAATGTCAGTGATCAGGGAAAATGTGTTGCTATGGAACTTGGTATCCATCAGCAGGCAAAAATGATGTGAAAATAGGATGTCGTCTTGCACAAAGCAAGTGGTAGTGTGGGCAAAGATAGGTAGCTGAATATTTGTACTGTGCTAATGTAGATTTTATGATGGACATACAGGGTATTCATGTGTGCACAAAGTGACTGTTTTTATGGTACAACCTTATGAAGGGAAATAAATACAATGAATAGCTGATTATGAGTATGTTATGTAAAGTTTTTTTTTCTGCCTGAAGTAGGTGTGTATTTTCAAGTACATGCAATTTTATTACAACAGAATAAATTGCATAGATCAGAAAATGATCACGCTGAAGTTGTTGGGCTTTTTGTTTGTGTATAGCTGCTTTGAGATACTAGAGGATGGAGTAGTATTTTGGATGGCTAGGAGGAGGTAGGATTGGAGAGGTGGCTAGGGAAATGTAGACTGTGGATAGGGTAAAGTGATTTTTATTGCTGTGGTCAAGAGGATGGAGCTAAGAAAGCAGGAGTAGCATCTCTGAGAGACCTTGTAGCAGCCTGCCTAAAACCTGTTGTTTGCTTTCTGCCTTTGAACTGTGATTGCCAGAAACTACCTGTGTTTGTTCTTCAGTTGAATATTTGGCTTGCTGCTCAGAGGAAAAAAAGATGCAATCATTTTACTTTTATATGTAATGATGGTATCTAATGTACCCATTGTTGAACCCTTAAAATTTGGCACTTCTTAGTTTTAATTTGTTTCTTTGTAGTTCCTTGTTGTGGAAAGGCACAAGGTGATAGCCTGTTGTATGTTACCATAAGGCTTTAGTGTGAATGTCAGCTTAGTTACTTTCTTCATATGTGCATATCTTTATTCAGTGCTGGTTGGTGTATAAGCTTGGATAAATTGTTTATTTTCAGTGGAGATTATAATGAGAATAACTGAGGACATTCTTTCCAGTCTCTAATCAATAATAATAAAACTTTCTCATTCTTTTAGTGTTTCTGGTGAAAGGAGAAGATTTGGAGGAGCAGTGATGAATTCTTTGTTTCCTGTTTTGTAAACATACAGATAGAATTAGTGCAAGGTTGATGCATTTCTCATGGCATTTCATGCAAGTTGGAGCTCTAGTGACTTGATAGGCAATAGTCCATTTGGCGCTGGTATTGAGGGTGAGCCAAAATGTTATAAATCTTGCAAGTGCTCCTGCATTTAAAAATTGTTGCATACATTGATTAAAGCTTTACTTGTAGGAAGAAGAGGAAACTACTTCCAAGAACCAGAGAAATTACTGGCTTCAGGACTGTGTGTTGTCCTTATCACCAACAAATGACCTGATGGTAATAGCTAACGAACAGAAAGCAGTCTTTTTTGTGCGTGAGTATACATTCTAATAAGTACATATACTAGTACATTTAATAATAATTAGGGCAAGATTGTGTCTTCATCATCCCCCACCCTGCCCCACCTGATTACTTGCAAGTTGTACTTTCAAGAATTTTGGAGTGTTATATAGTACACATCATGCATTTTCTAGGTGTTGCTTAGCAAGTAAGTTGTTTTGTCTTTACTTCTCAGCTATATTTTGATCTGAAAAAAACATTTTATCATGAATAATTAAATTTAATGTATACTATAACTACCCAGTTGCTTGTGATGTTATTGACGTTAATTGTGGTCAATAAGCAAAACAAAACTTTTATATTACTTTTAGCCATTAAGAAATATTTGACCTTATTTTTCTTTTCCCTTGAAAAAAGTGAGCTAACTGAGGCAGTGTCACTTGGAGGAGGAAGTATTGAGGTGGATTTTTTTCTTTAAGATTTCCACCTTTCACAGAAAGTTCTTCTCCATCTTGAAGAATGGGTGGCTTTATATTTTACTCTAAAGCAGGGCTCTCAGAACAGCTCTATTTTTTACTCTAAAGGAGGTCTCTCAGAACTCTTTTAAAGGTACCCTTAGTAATATGTGAACACTGATCAGCCAGCTGCTTTTTACAGATGTGCTGTTGCCTAGGGTGCTGGTGCTATTAACAGCTGCAGTTGGTGGCATGTGAGCATGATGAAGGGAAACCTCCTGATGTGGGGAATATTATAACAAAAACACACTGTTGAAGCTTGGAGTTGCATAATTAGGCAGATTGCATTGAGTTGTCATGCTGCATATATCATTCTCTGCAAAGTTGTGTGTTTCAAAACTGATGTAGGTTAGTCACTAATTTTTCACAGAAAATGAAAAGCTAGCAATATTCCCCAAAAAATTCCTACTGCATCAAGAATAAGGAGATGATTTAGCTCACCTGCTGCAGAACTGCTTTTGATGAACAGCACAGTGGCAACTTATCACACAACAGCAGAAATGTCCCTGTGTCCCAAGTTCTGTGTGTCAGACAAATGGCACATAACACTAATATTTTTTTTAGTTGTCCATTGGCACGTGGGAGATGATTCAACAATCAAATGTTATCTGTAATAGCACCTCATGAATAACAAAGTGTAATGTTTTCTAACCTTGATTATGATGGAATGATTAAAAATTGTTAGAGTCAATGTAGGATTCCCATGTCTGTCTTGGGAATTAAAATTAAAATTTTCTATTTATTTAAGCTCATCTTCAGTAATCATCCCAGAATAAGTTTGCCCTTGCTTAGTACTTGTTTCTTAAGGATCCCTGTTTCATTAATTGAATCTTTTAAAATTTGATGAAGTAGATATTACTGTATAAATCTTTTAAAATTAAACTAGGCATTTCAGAATTTCAGTAGATTGTTGTTCTGTGTAAATTTCTAAGAAAGCATGGGAGTTCCTTAGAGAAGTTACTAAAAAATGTAGTGTTATTTTTATAATCTTCAAGGATTGTAATTGATGCTTAATCTAAGTGTGGTAGGACGTATCGTACGGAAGAGAAGGATTAGGAATAGAACTATATCTGTGAAACGCAAGACATTACAGTTTTACAGATGCTGTCTTTGTTCTTAATGTCAGCTAAATGGAAGCACAGTGACAAGGGAAAAGAGGAAATGCAATATGCTGTTGGCTGGAGTGGCTCTCTGAATGTTGAAGAAGGGTAGGTGTTGAAATGCAGCTGTGATTAAAATGTCATTTTCACGTTTGATAATTAGTAGCATATGCTTTTTACTTGTACTTTTTTTTTCTTTCATCCAACAGCATTCATGGTCTTAGGCATTTTAATGTTTAAAACAGAAATGGAGTAACCTGGGTGATCAGAAACATTTTCTGCAAAGGTCACTCTTCATGCATAGTGGGATATCTCAGAACAAGTTCACGCAAATTAATAGAAGTACTGTGTGTGCAAATCACAGTGTATTTGCATATAATGTAGACATTTTAGTAGATCTGGGTTATCATGCTTTTTATAAGTTCCTGTTCTAGAAGGGGGGGAAAAAGTATATGTACCCTTTTTGAAAATCTACTTTTATAATAGAGATGAAATTCTGTTAGCATATGTTACAACCAGAGATGTATGAAGTTGTTTTAGAAATACTTCTTTTAATTTTCAAAATCAAACAAATACAAAGTTACCTCACTCCAAATTATAAGCAGTGAGCAGCATTCGTGTGATAGAAAAAGTGTTTATCTTTTGAAATGCAGTGAACTTCATCTATGCTTTTAATTTTTTACCTCCATTGTAAATATCCTTTTACGTGTTCCAGTCACTTTTAGAAATGTTTTTGGGCTCCAAGTCGTTTAGTGGACTTTTGAAATTTGCTTTGGTCATACATTTGCTATTTATACAACATTTCTGCTCGATCTGTCTTCAAATAACCAGGCAGACGCTTTCTTGAATCTCACATAGAAGAGCATTTTTGCATTTCGTTATTAAGTTTGCAGCCTTGAGTTGCTGTCTGCCTTTGAATATGCTCCCTCTTGGCTTCAACCTTCTGTTATGCTGCAAGAGGTGTTGACTTAATCAGCCTCTCTCCAATCGGTAAAAGTCATAATCTGTCTTTATAAACCTGCTGCTGCTATGCATTTCAGCTGTTTTATGTGCATCTCTTTTAAGTTTTTTTTTTTTACCCCATACTACCACTAAAATTACTTTGTCATCTTTTATTAAAAAAAAGGAATAGAAATTCTGTTTGGGGGTTGGTTTCTTACTACTGTTACATCTCCAAGAGACACTATTGTATGGAACAGGTAGCTTTCTTTAGATAGACACAGTTATACTCACTGCATCTTGATTTAAGGTTTGTGAGTGTTTCCTGGAGGTGTGGGTTCTATTTCTGTGGCAGTGTAAGTATGGCAATTACTGTCAGATTGTCGAAAGACTTGACGCCCCGCCCCCC
>VWZL01000644.1:52263-79884 GCA_013396915.1 Stercorarius parasiticus
CCCCCGCCAAAGTTGCCTTCAACTGATAATGTTCTGTGGTGGCTAAGCTTTGCTATTGGAAGATGAGATTTCACTGACATACTTAATGTTGCTTTGAAGTTGTAATTGAATTGCAATTCATGTCAAACTTGCATTTAGAAAACTGCTTATTCTGTAATTGTCTAGCCTGATTATTTAATCACTCATTGGGGAATGGAGGTGACCTGAAATGCAAATGATCAACAGTACTGCAGGCATTTATGCTGTTTGGGATGTCATCTTGAATTTATATGCTCTTTCATAAAACCTTTGTACTGGTTCTGTTTCCCCAGTCAGTGTAAAGCTTTCTATCATGGTAGCAGTTAAATAACTTTTGATTTGAGATACTGAGCCCTGCTCATCTGCTTGCCTGCTGCATGCTTTACCTCACATGCATTGAGCATGCTTAGTTATTGCATTAACTGGGAAGACCATGTTGGGCCTTCAAATGCTCTCAAATTATAAAGCAGTGAAATGCAGTGGATATAAAATCTCCCTAATTGCGTAATGTATTTCAAAGAAAATATTTTGATAAGTATAGTTCAGTTGTTTTTTAAAAATAGTGGTTGTTCTTGGTATAACATTATAGATCAGAAAAAAGTTATTTACTGGAAGATTGAACTTGAATCTTTACTGAAGAGTACTCACAGAATGTGAATTATGAAAGACAACTAACAAGGTGTAATAAGCACTCATGCAATCTATTTCGCTGCTCTTGAACTTGTAATTGAAAATGTCTTTAAGAATGAAAGGGTGGGTCTTGCCTTAGTATGAATTTGATATATTGTGTGCCGCGCTAATATATTGTTAAAATATTTTAAATGCTGACTCAGAAAGGTCTCTTGTGTAAAGCAAAATTTCAGAATTGGAGAAAAAATATGCTTATTAGTTTTATCTTTCTGTTTCTAGTGAATGTGTGAGTAGTGTATTGTGTATCCCTTTGGCAAGTCAGAAGAGGTAAGGATTGATATTCTTATGTATATGCATTATCAGTCTCCTTCCATTACACTTCTGTATGTCTACAGCTTCGGGCGGGATTTGTTTTTAACTTCTAGTATATCTTTGTGAAACAGGAGTTCAACAGGCCGTCCTGACTGGACCTGCATTGTTGTTGGCTTCACGTCTGGCTATGTTCGTTTTTACACAGAGGTATGTTTCTCGGCATGGCAGGCCCACAAGCAAGCTATTGTAATAAACATCTATTTCTGTAAAACTTCTGTTTCTGCAGATAGTGCTTTTTGCCTTCCCTAAGAAAAGGGACAGAAATGTTCATGCTTATTATTCTTTCTGTTCTAGAGTGGAGTACTGCTTCTTGCGCAGCTTTTAAATGAAGATCCTGTCCTACAGTTGAAGTGCAGAACCTATGAAATTCCCAGGCATCCTGGTGTCACAGAACAGGTTTTGTCAGATTATTTCAAAAGCAAAGTGGCAGTGTTATGGGGTATGGAAGGGAGTTTTGGCTGTGAATCCTCTATGTCCTTTACCAGTTTTTGATGGGTGGATAATTCCTTAGAACAAGAGACTCTTGGTTTTCTCGTTCTAGAAGTATTCATGCCTGTATAGTTTGAGGATTCAGAATTTCTTTTTATTTTTTGGAGTATTTGGTTAGCTCTACAGATTTGTTCTGTTTATCTCTGTGGTGGCCTTGCGAAGGAAGGCTTCATTCATTTCCTGTTTATTCATTAACGTGCACAAGATATAATAAAGTATGGATGAAAGGAGAAAATGCAACTTTACAGGTGCCAAGAGCTATATGTACTCATTCATAAGAACTTACCTTAATTATTTCACAGAGAAGACAGCTGAAAATTAAAACAATCTATATAGGAGATAGTGCTAGGAACCTGCATGTCATTATATTTCCTGCAGAGAAGGCTCTAGTAGAGTTCAAGATATGTAGTAGAAAAGCCAGCTTTTGCTCTTGGCAGAGTGTATATGCTTTATGTGGAAAACTAATGAAGTTACAGAAATTTCCAAGTTTGCTTTATACAAATGCTTATGTGATTTAGCATGACATTTTGGGATCAGTTTTTAAATACAGAAACATTAAGGAATTTGAGTCTTGAATTTATATCACCAAATTAGCATTTATGTGCCCAGTTGGTAATTCAGAGGCTAATCCAGTTTCAGAATTTGGCTCATAAAACCTTGATTCTTGCATTCTAGATTAACTTGGTTTTCTGTGGCCTTCACAAGCTGCTGTAACTCGTGTTTTCTCCCGAAGCCATAAAATATATTAAGCAAATATAAAAGTCACTGAAAGAAGATAAAAGTATAAAATTATGTGCGTAAATAACATGCTTATTCATATATTAGATCGTTCAATACTGAATTTCTGTAGTTTTGCCTTACTCTGTTGCCTGGGACTTGTTAGATTTAACTCTCTGGATGTAATCCTCATCTTCATGTAGTTAATAGTACAGAAAGCTAGAAAAGAAGCTGTTAGAACAGCAACAGTGATTTTCTTTTCCTTCCACAGAATGAAGAACTAAGTATCTTGTACCCAGCAGCAATTGTGACGATCGATGGTTTCAGCCTTTTTCAGTCCCTTCGTGCATGTCGCAATCAGGTAGCAAGAGGTATGTTTGAGAGGGAATGTTTATTTCTGACTTTGTTAACAGTACTTTACATTAAATTTACTTACGTTTGTTAAATACAAATTCCACCTTGATTTGATATCTGCCTTGCTTGTGCATCAATATGTAGGCATCTACTGCATATAAGCAAATTTCCTCCTCTGCAGAAACTGTTCTCGAAGCCCAAGTTGTGCAAGTAGCATTGACTGTCTTGTATGTTCTCACCACAATACTGTATACTGGTTTTGGCTGGGATAGAGTTAATTTTCTTCATAGCAGCTGGTATGATGATGTGGTTTGGATTTGTGATGAAAAACAGTGTTGATAACACACCAGTGGGGTTTTTAGCTATTGCTGAACAGTGCTTACACAGCATCAGTGCCTTTTTTGTTTCTCACACTGCCCTGCCAGTGGGCAGGCTGGGACTACAGAAGTAGTTTAGAGGGGATGCAGCTGGGACAGCTGACCCCAAGTGACCAAAGGGATATTTCATACCATACGATGTCATGCCCAGCGATAAAAACCTAGGGGGAAGAAGGCAGAAGGGGGGGAATGTTCAGAGTTACAGCATTTGCCTTCCCAAGTTATGCATGATGAGGCCCTGCTTTCCTGCAAACGGCTAAACACCTGCCTGCTTGATGGGAAGTAGTGAATGAATTAATTATTTTGCTTTGATTGCATGTGAAGCTTTTGCTTTACCTGTTAATTTGTCCTTATCTGAACCGACAAGTTCTTTCACTCTTCTGATTCTCTTCCCCATCTCACTAGGAGGCAGTAAGGCAGCTGCTGTATGGTGCTTAGGTGCCCACTGGGATTAACCCACAGCATGCTGCTTAGGTGCTGCTTAGCACGTCAGGATGCTGGTTTCACTGACTGTTAGTGAAATACTTTTTCTTCCCTGTAAGGATTTTGTGGGAAGAGATAATGCTGTGATGATGACATCGGTAATGGTCACTGCATTTTGTGTTAATGCCTGAGAGATTTTGATACCTTGTTTGATTGTGCAGCCTTTGATCCTGTTCCTTTAGTGTAGTTCATGTTTATGCTCTATTTTGGAAATAGGGTCAGTTTCCTGGGGTGAAGGGAGAACTGTGTAACAGTATTGTGTGGTGGATTGCACAAGTATGGGGCTGTTACAATTCTGCAAGATAAACTGTTAAACTGGTGCTGTTGCTGAATTGTTCTCCCAAATTTCCTGATGGTTGTTCTCACTGAACTTCAGATTTGTCAGATTCTTGTTCCCTCTACAGCAGGCCACACCAGCAGACAATCATGAGGCTGGGTGTAGGTGGGAAGCACAATGGATGAGCCGGCATGACAGCATTAGGAACTGTTGGGACAGCAGCACTCTTAAACTAAAGCCTGAAACTTACATAGAAGGGATGAGTGGTAAAGAAATGAGAAATGCTACTGTGGTGAGACAGCTCTTTTCTGAATCCTATGGGGACGTCCAATAGAAATGGATTGCTCACTCTTTCTTCCAGTTTAGGATGAAGTGGCATAGGATGAAGTGGCATGAAATGAAGCTAGGTGATAGTAAATTCAAAATAAAAAGTAGATGGGTGTTTGTGCAGTGTGAGGTTAAACTGTGCAATTCTTTGCCTGAGGTTGAAGTGGATGCTAAAAGCTTCCTTGGGCTGAGAGTGAAACTGACAAAAAAAATTAGTGGAGAAGAAAGCTGTGGAGGTTTACTGAGTGCTTAGAGCTTACCTCTGGCTGAGGAGGTCTCTTTAGAAGCTGGTTTAGAGGAAGTATCAGATATGTGTCCTTGTTCTAATATTCTTGCCTAGACATCCGGTTTTAGCTGTGCTCAGATCCTGAGCTGCTGCGCTAAATGATTCCCTGGGTCTGCTGTCTAATAACATCTGTTCTTATCCTCTTAATGAAAAGGTAGCATTTTCATGGAATATAACAGAAGACAAAACTCTTGTAAATCAGAACTTTAAAAACTTGATACTCTGTGAATCATGCAGCAAATAAGAAAGAGACAGACACTATAATGAGAAATATCCATCTACTTTCACAACCAGAACATGCTCTGCTCTTTCAATGAGAGATCACTATTTGCAGGGAGGCATTTATGGCTAGTTGTAATATCTGTAGCCAGAGTGATATGTCTTCTTTCATTCTTGATCATTTATGTTCATGGCAATAGATATTTTGAAGAGTTTGAATCATTGCTTTAGTTTTACTACTGTTTTTACCTCACATTGTTACAGACCTAGTGAATGTGCTGACTTTGTAAGTACTTTGGCAGGGGAGTTTCCACTTAAACATGCCCAGACCACAGAAAGAAATAGCATTTTAAAATGGTACAGAATATTATGCCATAAAACAAAGCTCTCTGCAAGTACAAGATATAGTTGTGATAGGATATCATATGCAATTTTATTAGGTTATTTTTTTAAATGTTTTTATTTCATTAAGGTATGTATTTCAAAAGGCCATTTTAGCTCAGCAGGCGTTTAGATGTATGTTATTTTAAAACTGACTTATTTTGTGGCTTGCATCAGTTTTTTTCCCCTCTGTTATGCTATTACTTTGCCTTTTACTCAGTAGGAATTTTTTTGTGTTTTGTCAACTTTTGTCAGCTGCAGCATCTGGCAATGAGAATGTTCAGCCTCCACCATTAGCTTATAAGAAATGGGGTTTGCAAGATGTGGATACAATTGTTGACCATGCTAGTATTGGTAAGCATTTCTGTTTAATTTGAAATATTTGGCTTAAATGAAACTGAATGTTTTCATGGTGTTAAATTTGGGGTGAGAGCACTTAGTGGTACTGGCTGGATATAAATAAATCGTGGGAGAAGGCTGTAGTTTTAAGTAGATTAACCCATCATCAGAAATATATTTTACTTTCTTTTCTTGTCTGGTTGAGCCTCCCATCTCCACTTGAGGGGAGAAAGGTTGTACAGCTGTAGCTATCTTGTACTCTCTTGTTTGGTAAGAAAGAGCCAAGAGAGACTGGATCAGATGCAGTTATTCCGATTTCTGCCAGGTTAAAGAACTGTCTGGCAGGCAGGTTAAAACTGGTATGGGTCTTTACTGAGTCTGGCACATAAAGAAACTAAATTTGGGATTGCTTCTTTCCAGAGAAGACAAACTGACTTCTAGGGTCTCAAAGACTTTTAATCCTTAGGAATTTGCAGAAGCCCAGGTTCTTGTTAGACAGGCAGATCTGAGGGAGAGTAAGCTTCGTTTCTCTTCTGCTCTTTTCACAAAAGCAGGTAAGAGGTTGGAAGGGGGCTAATGAGGCAGGTGAAGTGAATTTGGTAGATGTGTTTTTCTTGCTGAACTCTGCTGTTTTTTTTTTTTCTTCTAAACAAACCAACTCTATATGCTTTATAATTAACCTAAGTACATTAGGTTCTTTGCTCTGTTCTTTGTAATTTCTGTGGTTAAAGCTGCTCGTCTTCCCTTCCTTCTGAATGCTGGCTGGTCAGTGAAGAAGACAGGAATTCATTTAGACTTTTAGAGCAGTTACATACCTTTGTTCTGAAAGTATAAGACATTCACTTTAATGTTTTTGTTAGGCATCATGACGCTGTCTCCTTTTGATCAAATGAAGACTGCCTCCAATATAGGTGGATATAATGCAGCTATAAAAAACAGCCCACCTGCTATGTCTCAGTATGTTACTGTTGGATCCAATCCTTTCACTGGTTTCTTTTTTGCCCTTGAGGTATGTACTACAAAGCTGACTTGCTGAAACTTTGAATAATTAATCTTTCTCTTTTCTGTGTGGGTATTTCTGAAGTATCCCTATGTTCATTTTATGCTGACATTTCCCCCTCTTGATCTTCTGAAACTGGAATGATTCGGAGTAGGTGTGTTAGTAATGCCTACTGCAGGTTCCTGCTAATGAGAAATTTTGTTTTTTATCTTAAAATGAATGTGATAGTCAAGTAATTTTTTTATTGTTTTCATTTGTTAATTTATTGCCAATTAAGTAACATAAGGTTTTTAAAAAATTAGGTTGAGATTGTGTAAACATACATCTTACAGATTTTTTTGGAGGCCTTTGGCCTTTGAACATGTACATACATGGCCTGAGTATACTGTGGTGATTTCATGTAGTGGAACTATTACTTGTAGGAGAAAACTGCAAATTATGCTTAATGATACCTATAGCACACTTACATCTTCTTGTGTTGTATTGGAGGAAAGGGACAGCAGTGTAGCTGTGTGTCTTTTACGTTCAGACTGTATGTGTGTGCTCCCCTTACCAGGATCGAAAGCTGATTGAAAATGCTAGAATCAGGATTTTGACTTTGTATTTGCTTTTCCAATATGTTTATGAAAAAAACGCTTACGTTGATGTTTGCAAGGATGCCAAAGCCATACACCAGCTAACTCTTCATGGTAAATCATACACAGGGTTTTTTTAACTTCTGTTGCAGACAAACATACTGAGCTACCAGTGACTTGCAGGAGGATTTTGAAATGGTAAAGAGATGTCAGAATGGCTTTTCTGGGGGCAATGAATTAAAATTTTGCAGAGTCTTAAAGCTATGCTTTCTGAGCTGAAAGTCCATAGGAGGCCTGAAAAACTATTCTGCAGTTGAGTTCAGTGTAAGAACTATTTCTTGGCTTTCTAAACACTTTGTTCCTTCATTTCAGGTTGGCTCACAGCTGACTATTTCTTGACTTTCTGAACACATCATTCCTTTCTTTCAGGGTAGCTCACAGCCACTGTTGTCTCATGTTGCCCTAGCAGTTGCAAGTAAACTGACTTCAGCATTATTTAACGCTGCCAGGTAATAACATAAAAAATTACATTAAACTGTTTTTGTTTTAGTAGCTACATAATAGTTTGAGGATTTTTAGGACCATTAGTACAATTCTCCTAATGTGTTTTTCTATTGCAAGTGGCTGGCTTGGTTGGAAGAATAAACATGAAGAAGAACCTGCCCAAAAACAGAAACCAAAAGTTGAACCCGCAACCCCATTGGCAGTGAGGTAAGTTTTACATACTGTCTCAATTGTTTTAAATCTCTTGTGGGTTTAATTGTTTTAATTATTTTGAAAGGTGCATAATTGATGAACATGTTTATTTTTCCTGACTTGAAGCAGTGATGATAGTTCACAGGTCATCGCGTTGTGTTTTAAGTTTTGTTTCATTTCAGTTTATAATTCTGGACAAATTACTCACCTCTTTCACTTCCAGTGTGTGTTAGTAATGCCTACTGCAGGTTCCTGCTAATGAGAAATTTGTTTTTTTATCTTAAAATGAATGTGATAGTCAAGTAATTTTTTTATTGTTTTCATTTGTTAATTTATTACCAATTAAGTAACATAAGGTTTTTAAAAAATTAGGTTGAGATTGTGTAAACATACATCTTACAGATTTTTGGAGGCCTTTGGCCTTTGAACATGTACATATATGGCCTGAGTATACTGTGGTGATTTCATGTAGTGGAACTATTACTTGTAGGAGAAAACTGCAAATTACGCTTAATGATACCTATAGCACACTTGCAGGAGGATTGCTCCTGTAAAAGAACAGTGTGCACAGTTCAGTGACAGTATAAGTACATGAATATCAGTCCTGAAGTTTATCACTGAAGAGGTGCAAAGAAGCTGCATGAAGTGGTTGCTGCTTAAGATATTTTAAAGCCTCTTACAAAAATATTAGGAGGTATTGTGTTTCCCTGTTGATTGTGGAGAGAGGAGAATGGGAACAACAGGTTGTAGCCTAATGTTTTTAAGAAAGCTGATAAAAGGCTAAATTAATTTCTGATTGTTTGTGATTTTTTTCTTTGAAGTATTCTCAAGATTAGTCAACAGTAAGAAAGGGCTTACAAAGTAAGCCACTGCTCTGAGATCCTTGCCTGACAATGCATGGCAAAGCAATTGCTTATCCTATTTTTTGAACTTTGGTTTTCAGTAGGACTTTAACAGACCTACAAGATCTCCTAGTAGACAGGACAAAACCTTTTTTTCATACTTTGCTCTTAATTTTACCCATAAGTTTATGTTACAAGCTGTCGATTTTTCTTTAGAAATAGTAAACAGAGTATCTAGTGGTTTTGCTTGATTTTTTTTTTTTTCTTTTTAGGTTTGGACTTCCAGATTCCCGTCGCCATGGTGAAAGAATATGTCTTTCTCCATGTAACACTTTGGCAGCAGTAACAGATGATTTTGGAAGGGTTATTTTACTGGATGTTACAAGAGGACTTGCAGTTCGCATGTGGAAAGGTATAGCAAATAATATTCTTCAAAATACTGTGGCTTATTATGTTCAGACTTAAATTCCAAGTGTTTTTCCATTATTAAGAAAGACTAAAAATCAAATATTAAAGGCAGATTATGTAATATAAAGTCCATAAGGATATTGTTTTACCAATTCCTCAAATACTGATACGGCCAAAGTGAAATTTTGTTCTGTATTGTATAGATTTTTTAATTTTTTTTTTTTCACAGACTGTATCCCAACAGAAAGCTTTAGAGCTAATCATTTTTTCAGAAGAGCTTTAGCTCTATTCTCCAAGATTCTTTCTCTTGATAAACTCTAGTTTCTTTTTTAATTCTGCTGAGGAAATAAACAGAAGTTTGAAAAATCAGTAAGAAGATATACAACTTGTTAGATTCTCATTTCATCATGGTGACTGCACAAGAAGGGAGTGTTCAGTTTCTCCTAAACTGACGACTTTTTGAGGAAAAAAAAAAAAGAAAGCAGACGTTAAGCTCTCAAATTGTAATTATACCTAATGTTACAACTATTTTTTTCCATTTAATGTTTTTCTATTAAATAAAATTTTGCAGCTCTTTAGGAGATGGAAGATAAGTTTTAATAACAGATAGAAAATCTCTATCTCTTCTTTCTCTCCCACACTACCAGTTCAGAAGATTAGTGGTCAGTAGTATAGCAGCTACTTGAGCAACACACAGTGTGATAGCTAGAGTAATCATGTTTCCACTGTGCGTTCTCCTTCTCTCATATTTTGAAGCTTATTAGCTATGATATGTACTTTCTGATATTCTTGGACCTTTTTTTTTCGTTATTACTGAGAATTTCATATTATCTAGGAAGTACTGTTAGAGTCCTAAGCTTTATTTAATAGTCAGACGCATATTTACAATAAGCAAAAAGCAAAGCTGTATACTGAATTAAATCTTTTGGATCATACCTTTTCTCATTAATTGAGTTGTGAGTAATTTTCAACCTTCTTGGTACAATATATCTTTCTATAAACTTGTTTTATAGATTAGTATTTCACTTGTGGTTTGGAGTCTTCATTTGTACTTACTAAACCATTACATAGTTTAGTGATGTGATTAGAGCTTCTCTGCCTTTTTTGTTTAGGAATATTTTATGAGGGAAAGTATTTGCGTTACCCAGAGAGAGAGAGAGGGAAGATGAGTAGTTTTATTTGGTTCCTAAAAATTGCATTTTAATGATGAAAACATATGAACAAGAACTTACATATCCTATTTAATAGGTTACGCAAATTTCCTTCCTTAAATCTTCTTTTTTTGTTGTTTTGAAACATGGGAAATCTGGACACTTACTACTACTTCGAGAAGCTTTTGCATTGATTTAATATGCGGAGTATAGACCTGATGAGTTTTAGTTCTTTTCTGGCATCTCCCAGAAGAACTTGTTCCTTTCTAAAGCTTTCCAGGAGGCTGCATTTGTCATTGAGGAATCCTCTGGTGAGCCCTTCTCTGAGTCAATAGACCAGAGATGGTTTTTGACAGTGATCTGGCTACTGGCTAGAGTTGCACAGTTTGAAACAAAGTTTAAGACAGATTGCTGCTGGAATAGTAATTAAGTGGGTGGTGATGTGTACTAATCATGTATTAATTGCTGTACACTAATGAACTTCTGTCTTCTCTTACAAAGGATACCGTGATGCAGAAGTTGGTTGGATACAGACTGTAGAAGACCTTCATGAGAGGGAAACTGAGAAGATGGATTTTTCTCCTTTTGGAAATGCACAAGGTCCAAGCAGAGTGGCTCAGTTCCTTGTTATCTATGCTCCAAGGAGAGGCATTCTGGAAGTATGGAGCACACAGCAGGGGCCTCGGGTCGGAGCCTTCAATGTGGGGAAATATTGTAGGTAAGAAACAGTTAGCAGGTAGGCATATTGGCTGTTCTGCTGCAATAAAGTGATATGTGGATGTGCCAGCGGTAACGGTGGAAAGCACAGACAGGCACTTTTTGTGTCGCTCACAGTGTTTCTACTAAATGCAGCTTGTTGTTTTTATAGAAGGGGATATTGTCATGTTTCATCACTCCACAGTCTTTCCTGATAAACGTATTTAGTGGTGGTTAAACCTTAGCTTCATAAAATTTGTCATCTTTTTATTCAGTGTCTGGAAAGGGAAGGTTGCTAATTTTGTTCTTCACTGTAAAGACTGTGTTTTTTGTTGGTTTCAGATTGTTGTATCCTGGTTATAAAATAATGGGTCTAAACAATGTGACCAGTCAGGGATGGCAGCCCCAGACTTACCAGATATGCCTTGTTGATCCAGTCTGTGGAACTGTAAAAACTGTCCATGTACCTTTCCATTTAGCATTGAGGTAAGGACTTTCTGTGCTCTGTGTAACCAAATTAATTTCTTTATTGCTTTTGAAATCAATGTTTTATTTGGAGAGAGCAATTCTGGTTTTCCTTCTCAAACTGAATACTACTTAGTAACAATCTCCTTGGTTTCTATGCATTAACTTGATTTTTATTAATGTGATGTTACCTTAAAGTAACATAAATAATGTAGAAAATATTTTTTTTCCGTTTCATTCACTTTAGTTCTCTTCACTCATACAATTAAAATTATTTCCCTTCAGTGATAAAAAGAGTGAGCGAGCCAAGGATATGCATCTAGTGAAGAAGTTAAATGCATTACTCAAAGCTAAAACCTCAGATCCAGGTAGGTACTCTTGTATAATTTCTTATGATTGTGTGCTATCAAATGGTTCTTGTATTATCTGTACTGTAAGTGTACAGACACAGGTATGATTGTGGTGCATTCTGACATTAATTATGTGCTATGAATTATGATCTTTAAGTAGCATTTAATCTTGTAGCTTATTAAAAAAAGCCAAACTCATACAAGGATGCTGTATAAGCCTTGTCTGACATGTAAATCTTTAACTAAACTCTACTTTGAGTGCTTGTATAGAACATGATCTGTTTAAAACCTTTTACGCTATGTAATGGAGTTCAGCATTTGACTCTAGATATCCTTCTTCCTGTAAGTAATACATATTTCTTACAAAAGACAGATTTGGAGAAAGAGACGCCACTGAGCTGTTACTTTGTTTCATTTTCCCCAAGCTTATATTGGCAACTTCTGTAATAGTATCTTCATCTCTGTAACATGAACCCATGTGCGTCTTAACTCAAACAAGGGTTGACTTGCTTTTCGGAATGCATTTAAGAAATATGAATTGAAGTTGTGATTGTCTTTGTTTGCAGATTTGATTGAAGCTGAAGCAAAGGAATTAATACTTGATATCAAATACCCTGCTACAAAGAAACAAGTGAGTATTTAGAAGCCAGTATACTTTAATACTAGGAAAAAAAATATTGCGTTATCAGATCAGAGTGCTAAATCTTTTAAAATCTTTCAAAATGTGTTATTTTTTCCTAGAGTTACTTGAAGCAAATAATTGAACTATTTTGATGAGTGTGTGTGTGGTGGGGTTTTTACAACGTATTGATTGAAATCAATTTTGACTTGTGACTTCCCCAAGGCATCTTCCATCGTAAAAGTCAAAATAATAAAAAGAGAGCTGACCTTTCTGTAGGATCAAATTATGCCACAAGTATACATGAAGACAAAATGTAGATAAAAAATCATTGTCAAAGTTGTGCTTTGTTGGCTTACCTCGTATGTTTTTACAGTAAAATTAAGTAAATGTTTAATTCTCTTGAATGTCTGCTTAACAGGCTCTGGAAAGTATATTGACAAGTGAACGTGTGCCACTTTCATCTCTCACAGACATCACTCAGACATTAATGGATAATTTAAAAAAACAGGGTAGGTGGATATTTATTTTGCAAATATGGAGAGGCATTTGCATTTTGTGTGCAGTGCTGTAGGATCATTGTAGAACTATTCTGATCCACAGGGAGATCACACTTGGTCTGCTTAGTTTTGCTGCTAGATGTCACAGGATGTTGCTTCTACATATTTTATTTTTTTTTTGATACAGACTGAGAATAGCTTGCTAGTAAGTATGCTTTGCTGTGCTTGCTATGTGCCTAATAACTTGTGATTATATTCCAAAATAAAAAAAAAACCAAAACAAACAACCAACAACTTGCATCTGGTAAAAGCTTCCTTCAGAAGGAAGCTTTCACAGTCTTTTGCCTGAAGAAGTTTTAGTTTGTTCTCTCTCTCCGAGGAAGGCAGTAAGGATATGGTACTTTGGATCCGTGAACAAAATCCTTATCAGTGAGGATCTGAGCTCTGGCCAGATGCCTAGCATCTTTTCTTGGTAAACTTCACTGAAGTTATATTTTTTTGTTATATATGTTTTGCAAGAGATTTCAGAAAGAATGTTGGGAAGTGTCATTACCTATTCAAAATCCTGTTGCTGGACGTCTGCAAGATTGTTTTGTGTTTGGTTTTTTTTTTAAATGATACACTTGGAGCTTTCTAAATTGGGAGAGCATTCTTTGTGCTTGAGGAGTGCCCTGGTTCCGGTGGGGATAGGGTTAATTTTCCGCAGGCTCCGGCAGGGACACAGGTATTCCATCCCATGTGAGCCATGCCCACTCTGAGCTGCCTGGGGAAAGGGCAGGAAGTAGCTGCTTGGAGCGGGCTGGGGCATCCTGGGGTCCGGTCCCTAACCGTGTTTGTATATTCCTCTGTCCCTGTTATTGTTGTTTTCTTGTTCCTTTTGTTGTTCTGTTAAATTGCCTTTGTCTCAACCCACGAGTTTTGTCTTTCTTCTGATTCTTTCCCGTATTGGGAAAGCTCGAGAGAGCGGCACCTGGTTCTTTGTTGCCGTCTGAGGCCAAACCACGAGGAGGAGACCCAGAAGGGTATTGAGGAATAGAGTGGAGAAGCATGTGCCTGCCACTTCCTTTGCATGTGTTGGGACTGCTCAGCAATAGAAGTCTATTGGTTTTGTTTGGGTTTTTTTTGTTGTTGTTATCCCTTGAATTCATTTCAGCTTGTTAGAAGATGAGACTTTAGCAATAGGAGTCAAGAACCACTACCACTGTTGTGTGGAAGACCTGAATAAACCATTTGTCAATTAGAAAGGCTGTGTCCCTTGTCTTAACCTCAGTGACATGTGACAACACATTTTCATAGTTTCAAATCCTTGAGAGGAAATCTTTCTTTCGCTTCTATCAGTGTTTGGGTTTTTTACCATTTTCTTGAAGTAGAGGAGATTGAGTGCTTCACGTGTGCAGTTCTCCTAATTTTGGTCTCACATTCTAAATCACTAGCATTATCCATTTCTAATAGAACTCTAAAAAAACCAAAGAAAACCAGAAACATGCTCTTTTACACTGAAGAGAGATTGACAGAACTGTGTAATTACTAAGGTCTGTTTGAGTGCGTACTTTTCATCATTAATCTCTTACTGTCATACATAACGTTATTTCCTCACAGTCACGGTAAAGAACAAACTTAGCTGATGTTCCAGCCTTCTAATTTCAGAAGAGTAGTGGCATATCCTTCCACTTCTGCTTAGTAGGTAAAACACAACATGAAGCAGATGTTGTAGTTGTGAAGAAGAGGTCAAGCGACTCTGCGGCAAGCTCTCTTTCTTTCTCTTTTGTTTGTATGATTTTTGATAGCAACCTGTCAAAAGTGTTTAAGGGTCCGCAGGGAGAAAATCATGTTTAGAAGCTGTTTCATGTGAAGATGATCTATTCAGAGATATCTTTTCTATAGAAAGGTCCTTTTAGGATCTGTGTAAAATGCTTTCTTTTAAAACAAATAAGTTGGAATAGAGGTTTTTTTCAACATTGTGTTGGTGTTAGCTTCCTATATTCTGATTGCTTTAATTGCTACTGAAATTTGAATGTCAATAGATACATGAAATTTTGGAGACTTAGATTGTAGCAATAGAAGAGGCAGTGTCTTGCAGAGATGATATTGAATTCCTATCGGTAGATATCAAGCTCTCTTATGATGCAAAGATGCTTAAAATATTGGCGTAATGAATAAAAGATTATAGTCTGGTATTTAATTATTGATAAAATACGTTTGAGACACTGTATTTCAATTTTTGTCAGTCTCTAGTTTGTCCTTAAACCAGGAAAAGACAATAGATTTTACTTCGTTCAGTTCCAAACCTCCTTCAGTTTAAAAATGAGCCTGATTTCTTTCTCTAATAATTCTCGTAAAAATAATTCTTGTTTTATGCTGCTATGAATTACATATAAATATTGCAAGCAGCAGTGCATCAAAAAATTACACTGACATAAGTCCTCCAGTTCTAATAAAGGAGTTAAATGCAGATGCTGAGTATGTTTCACTATTCCAGACTATCTGTTCAAGTACAAATGCGGTTTTGTTTCTCCTCAGAACTTGAGTGTGTGGATGAAGGACTACTGCAGTTCTGCGCAAACAAGTTAAAGCTGTTACATCTTTATGAACTTGTTAGAAAACTAAATTCCCAAAGCATACAGAAACAATCTCCACCCTCAGATAATGTGAGTAAATTCAAAATTCAATTGTCTTATAGAATCAAGTGATGATTTAAGCATAAAAATATGTTTTCAAGGCCTTGGATAAAATAAGAAGGTAAAGAAGTTACATGTTTTTGTGGCCTGGAACTTTTAATGGAGTAATTGTTTTATAATGGTGTTGTGGGGGTTTTTTTTGGTTTTGTTTTGTTTTGTTTTGTTTTTTTTCCCCCCCTGTACAAATATCTGGTAATTAATCTACCTAATATTCTTTATCAGTCAGATAAAGTTGAGATAGAAGGGAAAATAGAACCAGGATCTCCTGATTTCAGTCCTTTATCCAAAGTACATAACATATTGTTAACTTTGTTCAGTTTTGGAGGGGTATTTTGGGACCAGTAGAAATTACGTATTCTGATACTTGCTTGTATAGCATCATAATTTGGCTTGCTTTTGATATCATTTATAAAAGCCACATGGAGTGGTGTTATATAGGCTTGTTTGCTTGATGGGTGATTGTTATACTATGAGCAGGATCTATGGGAGATGTATCTGATGATGTCCTTAAAAATGAAGATAGACAAGGTCTTAATTTTGGCCCTTTTTAAAGACATTTTTAATGTTCAAATTGACTCGTCTGACTTTTAGTTTTTACTGTGTTTTGAAAAACATCTTTTTGCGTTAGTCTTGTGCACTTTTTTTGGCTTTTAAGGACTTGGCTAAACTGCTTCGTCTGGAAGAAAAAGATTTTCATAGGCTCCAAACTTTATTGGAGAACTACAACAAAGAAGACACCCAAACTAGTATTCAGTTTGCTGATGAGAAGGATGATATCTTGTCTGTGAAAACGTTCTTAGAGTATTTGGAATATGAAAAGGACATGATTAATGTGAAAAATATGGAAGATGGAGAATATGTGGCTTTAGGTAAGAGCTACTGAACTGTTTGTTGAGTTACTTAAAGACTGATTATAATCTAAGATGGTACAAATATGTTAGCCTTAATTTGGGCCTTAACAAGCTGGTTTGCCTTGAAGTAGTATGTGAAAGTGCTAGTTCCAGACTCTTACGTTTAGCCATAGGACAAGTCTTTCTATGTAGATGGATATTAATACAAATTAACTATATCTCTGGATATAATCACCCTAAAGCCATGTTATCACTGTGCATTAATTTATTAACGCCACTAAGTTGAACAGTGGTAAGTTAATCTGTATCCTGCTGTTTCTTTGGTGGTCACGGCACCTCAAGAGTTCAGTTAATGACAGAACTGACTTTAGCCTCAGAGATGAGGGAGCTGACAGGCAGCAAAGGACCATTAGGTGAGGGAATAAGGACCTCTCATTTGTGGAGTTGCAAGAGTTTTTTGGACAATGTGATCTGAAATATTATGGTTGACGAGGGTGTCTGCAGCATCTGTTGGGGTGTGGGAGGGGGTTATTGTCTGTAGTTCCTTCCGTTTGCAAATCTGTTCTGGACTATCCTTGAAGGGCTCTTGGGAAATAACTAGTTGAAAGCAGCTTGAGTTAAATCTGTCTCAAAGGCACTATTTTACTTGATTATTTCTTTTCTGGGAAAATTTTGGTGCAAACACAGAAATCTGTGCACAGGTGTTATATGGTGTTCACTTTGTAGCCTTCTGCTTCTTTTGGCTTTAATCATCAGACTTTGAGAGGAACTGGGATTGAAAAGTTAGGCAGAAGAGCTTGGCTTTCATCTGTATGAAGGTCAAAGGCTGTTTCTAAGTAATCTTAAAATTTTCATTTTCTCTACGGTAACAATATACTTGGTTTGAGAACTGGAGTAGGAGTACTCTTCTCCCCACCCCCTTGGACAGGGATCACCAGTAACTTATTAGGGTGCTCAGCTGTAAACAAGTATAATTGAAACATAAATGGCATGCGGAGCAGTTTAGATAGTTTCTTGAAGATCTTGTTTTTCCAATCTTCCTCTGCCCAGATGGGACACTCAAAGTTTTTGTCGTGCTGGTAAGGTATGAATTATGTAATTGTTTGTAGTTTTTTAGTTGATTGAAGTACGACTAGTTTGCTGTAAAATGCTGCCACATGGTTATGGGTTACTCCACGGATAAACTTGTCTGACACTTCAAGCCATTCTTTGAGTTAAACAAAATGCGTAATCCAAGCAGTACAATAACCTTTGTTTTGTTATAAATCCGTTTTCCATATGACTCCTGTAGTGGGAGAAACACTTATGTCCTTTGTAATGAACCGTCTTCTCCACTAAGGGTAAACCATCAGGATAATCCTGGATGTAAGTTAGTCCTTTGTATTGCACTCAGTGGGACCAGATCAATAGATGATCTTTCATATAAGTGTAAGGGGAGAGGCTGTGGCTTTAGATGCCATTCATAATGTCAACTAATTTTTGCTTCAGGCAGCTTTTTCTTCTGGAAGTGTTTGTGTGGGGAGAGTTCCACAGAGGAAATGTGTCATGCATTGGAATCAGCAGGTTTTAGCCCTCAGATCTTGTTGGTAAGATACTTATTACATAATTTAAAACTTTGATTTAGTATTTTGAAAACAAAACATTGAAAGGCAAAATTCTGAATGTTGATCTTTAGATTAATGCTGTATTCAGGCTGTGTTCAAATATCCCCATATTCAGTTCTTTAGGTGCTCATATTATATTTCCCACTTAAGAGATGTCAAAGGAAAAAAAAAAAGGAAAATCTTCTAGTAGAAAATGTGGGTATTCTATTAGGGATGTCTAGGGTATGCATTTAGGACTACAAGAAGATCTGCTGAAAATTTCTTCTACAAAGAAGCAAAAATTATGAGAGTAGTTCATTTCAGATACTGATACATTTGTTGTAATTCTTTTTGCAAGCAAGGAAGTTTAAAAAGCATTAAAAGTAAATTTTTTAGAATCACTAGTAGCGTTCAGGCAATCATTTTTATCTTTAATCTGCATGTAATTTTATTGTTTTGCTACTTCCATCCACTGCGTAATGATAGGAATATGTATTTCAGCATTACTTGCCTGTATTAAGATTTTCAGCTGTAATATTAATAACTACTAATGTTTACCAATTTGAGATGGCTAACATACTGGTATTAGCTGGCTGTGCCTTCAAAAGAGGGTGTTTTCTGAGGTATCTTCCTAAATGAAAGGTATAGATTGTATTGTTTCATTTCAAAGTCTGTCATAGAATGCCTTATGCAATACGTTTTTAACTTTCTATGTAAATACAGTAAGGGTTCATGGATATAACATTTCTGTTCTGTGACACAAAATTTGTTTGAGAAAGTGTTTGTGTCGGGTATATTGCAATATTAGAGTTTCATTCTATTGCTTTAATTCCATATTCTCTTTTTTTAACAGTCACTCCTTCTCAATTTATGGCTTTCCAAGGAAAAATATATTCTAGACAAACCAGATTCTGTCAGTTGCCTTCACACTATGCTGTCACTTCTGAGCAAAATGAAAGGTGAAATGTGCATTTGGAACACTTAAACAAAACTGCTAATAATTTGTTGCTCTGTCTAGCTTATGTTATCATTTAGGGTTTCCCCTCTCACAAATGATGTAACAGAGCTAAATATTGCATGTCAATGAACTAACTAAAAATACAATCACAATCTGAAGAGTGTCACAATTAAAGGCTTTTTTCATGGCCTGCAGTTTCACTCTCTGCTAAGTTTGGCACCAGAAGGTGGCTGTCCAGCTCCCCCCCTCCCTTTTTTGAGTGTATATTCCTGCCCCTCTCCCTTGTGCTGACTGGCTCTCAGAAGTCCTTCAAGTTGCTTTAACTCACTGAGATGCCATTATTCTAGCAGCAGTTGTATATTGAACATCTCTATAACTTGTGGGCTACTCTATAAAGTCAACTTGCCATTATTTGGGGGAAGTTGTGTAATGAATAAATACTGATTCTCCTACCTCCCACAGAGCTGCAATGGTTGTGTCTGTGCCACATTCCCCTATGCGTAGTTCACCATAGGGCACCATTATCAGCTTGAAACTGGAAGCTTGAATAAGCACCTGCTGTTGTATGAATAAATTAATTCTGCTGAACACAAGGTAGCCTGAAAAGAGCCAGCTTGAGTGCATTGAATGTGTGGCATCTTGAAGTCACAAAAGAAGCTGTCTGCATTGTTAAGTGTCATTTTGTAACATTCCTTAGATCTAGTAAGCATGCAACAGGTTTTACTACCTGGTGATTTACATCTATTGCCTGTTTCCTACAAATGAAACTTGGAGAACAAGTAATTCACATTCTGATCTTTATTTTAAATTTGAGTTATAATCTAGGAATTGTGTGCTACATATCTAGAAAAAGATAATGTGGAGTGATTGGAAATTGCTCCTAACATAAGCTGTATTAATTCAAGTGATGCTTTCAGGGTTGGTTGCAGCATTACTAATTTTAACACTCAATGACTCCCTTTCTTTACAGTTGCTATAGACGAGTCATGGGACACTCAGTCGGTTTCCCCCTGGTGGCAGCAAATGCGTACAGCTTGTGTTCAGTCTGAAAATAATGCAGCTGCCTTGTTATCAGCTCATGTTGGACATTCTGTAACCGCACAGATAATTGACAGCGTGACAGAGAAAAAGGTAAGGCATCTTGGACCTTCCCCTTTCATTTACTATGTCAGTTCCATGCGAATTGCTGTCTTTGAATCCTTGTTACTCTATTACATTTGTTGTCATTCTGACATGGGCACAAGCATGCCATGCTGCAGACCTGAAAACTTGTATTTGAATTAGAAGAATATTGTGCTGAGATGAATGAATAATATATCAGAATTGTTTGCTGAACATACTTAAATATGTGATGGGAACTCTACAGTGAGTTTTTCCTCTCAAATCTGTCCTCCAAATGATGTTGACAAAGCCTATGCAGTTTCCATATAAATTTGAGAAGTTGACTGAACTTTGGGTGGTAAACCTGTTTTAATGCAGTTTGGATCGATTTTGGTTTGTGTTTTTTTTTTTAATATACTGGTGAATTTTCTTAGCCCTTATGGTACTATACTTTACTTGTTAAGGTGATGTGTTTTCTGGCAATTATTATCTTTTCACAAAGTTATGATTAACACTGTGAAATTTCACACAGCATTGCCATTCAAAATGGAAAAAGTTATTATGTTCTTAAATAGCAGTAGGTATATTTGTATTTTACTACTCAAGTGGGGTTTAGGTGATATTCAGTCTTGTAAATAAACTGCCTTTATAAATTATAACTAGATTACTGGGAAGCGTTTTGGTGTTTTTGCACCTTCACCTTAACTATTGCAATTGTGTATATTAAAATTGTTAGTGTTGCCCAAATAGGAATGTTGGTATGTTGCAACGTATTATGCTTTACCTATATGCTATCTCCTTTGTCACCTTCTCTTCTACTCTTAAAAGAATAAAGTAACAGCCTTATTTCCCTCAAAACTTCCCTTCTATAAAGCCATTTATCTCTTCCCCCGCTCCCCCCAGTCCTTTGGTTTAAAGCCTAACACTGTTAATCGCCAGGCTTCTGAGAACTCTCTAGAGTTTGCTGTCTTGGTGCACAAAGCTAAAAATCAGATCTGCACCCTACTGGAAAGATTCTTGGGCTTCCTGGCAAAGCATTTGCTGATAAAAATGAAAATTATCAAAATAATACATAGAACTGTAATGTGGTATGATGCAGTGTTTCTGGGTGCATGATACATATTTTTTAATATGGTAGGAAATTGAAACGTAGGTGAATTCGTCCTATGTGTAGGAAATGTGTGTATAGTGGAGGACTTAGAATTAAATCTTTTTGAAGGGTTCTAACCCACTTTTCAACTAAGTATCAACTTTAAAATGAGACTACAAGATGACCTTTCACGTTCTTTTATTTCCTTATGTTTCTCATTAAGAATCTGTGCCTTCTGTGAGCAGTGTCGGATATTAATTGATGTTTGTGTAATAGTTAATGTACGTATCTTGAACTAAATTATTCTTCAAAATGCAGTAGCTCTTAGGATATAGCTTTCCATTTTAATACTATGCATATTTTTAGACAAAACTGTGCTACTTGAACAGACCTAAAACAGTTTGTATGTTCTGTTAGTTTTCCCAAATAATTGTAGGTTCGGACACAGAATCCTGGGAAGCACTTTCCCTTGATGCTGAATATTGGAAACTTTTGCTAAAACAGCTAGAAGATTGTCTGATACTTCAAACACTACTGCATAGCAAAGTGAGCAAAAAGACGAAAAGAGTTTCATCACTCCAGACTGAGCCTTTGGGCAGGCTTTCTGTAAAGAAATTGCTTGAAGCTGGAAAAGGTACATTTTTTTTCTCTTGGAAAGATGGTTGATTGTTTTTCTAATAGACTTCTGAGCCATCCTTATCTTAGTTTATGATATATGCTGCACTGGAATTTGTTCTGCTGGTTACTTTCCTTAATTTAAAAACCAATGCAAACCACATAGAATAGTGTTTTAAAATTGTAAAAGAGTATTACTGTAAAGACTGTATTGTAAACTTCTAATCAGTTAATTAGGAAGTTTTCTAATTGGCAAAGTTATCCTTATGTAATTAACAGTATTAGTTAAAAATCCCATGTCTCCTCTTGTCCTTCAATTCTGAACCATAAATCTTCTGGGATACATTGACTATACCTTATCATTTTTTTACAATTTTTCTTTTTAATGTCCTAGGAGGTATTGCTGACACTGTAGCAAAGTGGGTTTTTAAGCAAGGCTTCAGTCCTCTTGTACTGAATTTGGCCCAATGTAAAAACAGTACAGATAGTACTGAAGAATCTGTAGAAATACACACTAATATCTTTCTTGAGGAATCGGAAGCAGATGCAGGCTTGGAAACAATCCTAGGTAAGAAAATAACATGAATTTTTTGAATTCTAAACGTCTGCAGAGATATTTTAGATGTTTTAGTTGTTGTGAAGTAATAGAAATTATAGTAGGAAAAGGTCTGTCTTGTAACTTCAGATTTTCTTTTTCTAGAGCTGCTGCAACTAGCATATCAGCAATTTCCATGTAGTCTTGAAGTGGATGTACTCCATGCACATTGCTGTTGGGAATACGTGGTGCAGTGGAATAAGGACCCAGAGGTAAAAGAAGTTCATTTGCGGGGAATAATGTTTAAGAACAACTCAATCGAAGCAGTTTCACAAGTTTATAATAGTTCATAAAAATTTTAATGCAGAAGACTGACTCTGAAAGCACACTAGTTACAGTTTTTCTGTGGTAAGCGGAAAGCAGAAACTGAATTGAGAACTTGAATGCAGGTCCCAAGGAAAGACACGACTCTTATGTTTCTAAGCTATCAGATTCTCAAAAGTGGAACTGTGGATTCAAATAAGCAGCCCGAAGGAGGGTTTTTAAACTGTTTTGTACTTGCACAAAATACAGTCAAGTACTGGAAAGTAGCGATGAACCTTTTCTCTGTTCTAGATATACTAAAAGAGATCACAGAATACTAAATTCTTTAGAGTAGAATCCATTCCATTTAAAGAGGAAAGAGAGAGTACTTGAATATTCTTAGAGTCCCTGTTGGGAACTGCCACAGGAGAAAGAGAACAAAAAAAATCCTTTTTTACATTGTTGTCCTGTAGCTTCTCTAATACTTGAAAATGTTATCCTAAGTTCTGATGATATCAAAATTGAAATTAGCACTCTGTAGATCTGTGCAACATAACACCTTGCTGTAGAACAGATTGTTCCTTTGAGATTGTTAAAAACTTACTCCATCATAATGAAATGGAGTAAAAATTAATGTTTCTAGCTCAAATGGATTCTGTATTTGAAAAATGACTAGTCACTGGAGGTACCTTTCAGCAAAGGCTGTGTTAACAGTACATATACTAAACCAGAGCCCTGAAAATAGTGCTGAAATCACAATGTGTTTCATGATTACTGAAACATACTTTGCCACATGCGTGTATTTTTATCAGATAGTAGCAGAGAAGATTGCAATATCAGAATAACTTACAAGTTTTGTAACTGTCAAAAAATAGTAGCTTTAAAATGGTCTGCCAGAGCCTTTTAAGAACTAATAGTATACATTTAAACCAAGTTTTGAATAATGTAATAACGTGTTCTTTTACTTTTTTGTTTTACATAAGGAAGCATGTTTTCTCATTAGGTCTATAGATCATCTGAGATGCATCATTAATGCTCATGTTCAGCATGGTAAGTATGAAGCTATTATTAAACTTGATCTTTGTTGATAGTATAAAACAATAGAATAAATGTGACTGTTGACTGGTATAAATATATGTAATTTGTAGTAGTGATGGCCATTTTGTCTAAAAAAAAAAAAAACAAACCCTAAAACTTTCTGCTGACATTCAAGCTTTTGCTTTTCATGTTGAAACTGTTTCCATTAGAAACATGAAAATAAGCTGGTTAGATAAAATTAATGTATTTAACTAAAAACATTTTAAAATACAATTACTCTGAAATTTTTATTTGCATTTAAATAGTGGCACATGCTTATTGCAATCAATTACTTTTAATGCATTTCTTGATACTCTGTTTTAGTGAATGTGATGACAGTTGTTCTTTTTGTAGACTATGTATGCAAATAAGTGCACTCTGCCTAAAGCACTAGTCTTAAACCTTCATGCTTACCACCAAAGTTTCTGTGTATCTATAGTGTTTAACCCAGTCTGCATAAGATAATAATTCTAACAAATGATTCATTTTCCTTCTGACTGCGTTTCTTCCTGAGAAATCTGAAATCTAGTATAAAGCAGTGAGGACAACTGCCAATTCCCTCTTCTTCCATTCACCACCTTTTTTAAATTCCGCCCCTCCCCTTCCCACCCCTCCTCACCCCCCAATTAAAGGAACTTTGGCCTACAGCTTTTCACTCCATACGTGTAAGATCTCTTTTCTATTCACTTGGAGTTTACAAATTTGTGATTGTTCTAGGTATCGCTCTGATGATGTGGAATACATTCATAGTAAAAAGGCTTTCTTGTGCTACATATCTAATGGACAAGGTGAGTGCAGTGTTGTGACGGTATTTTTGAGGATGAATTTTTATTATTAACTGAAAAGTGAAACTAGTTTTTTTTAAACCATTGTGTTTTTTCAAACTAAGTTTGGAATATCTGATTTAAGCATCAAAACCCCCCTGCGTAATTTGATTTATTGTGTAGCTATCTTTTGGAATTGATGAAGGAATGCATATTTTAAAATATCAGATCCATGGAATGATCAGCTATAGGCAGGTGATCAGCACTGGCTGATGTGCACTGAAGACTTATGCGCAGTGTTATGTTGTAATTGCTAAATAGAAAGTATTTGTGAAATAGTTTTGAAACTATGTATGTGTGCGTATATAAATTTTTTAATTAGAAAACAATAACTTACTGTGTTCTCTGTGCCTGTTTCTTAGCAAGTTATTGCCATGAAACTTTCAGGTTCCCACAAGCAGCGGCTTTTCCAAATGTTGTGGTCCAAGTTTTGCATTTATGAGCTCTTATTTTACAAAATGCAGAACGCTTTGTGGATGTTTGAGCATTTTTAGGTGTCGCTACCATTGTAAATCAGATGCTGTTCTAGTATGCAGCTTGTTTGCTATGGGTTTTAGCAGTCTTTTGTCCCTGCTAAGCCTCAGGTTTTTCATGCTTATAAACATGCAGTAGATCTGTTTACTGTTTAGACAATTCTGTTTAGAACTGGCAGGCAGTTTAGGAAGAGCACTGCCAGTAAGTGATAGACCTGTTTAAATTTTGTGGCAATCTGCCTATTGGTTTCCTGATGTAGAACAGCAGCTAAGTGTTTTTCAGCATAAAATTCCAGATGCAAGAGAAAGAAATGTTGACAGTGATTTTAAAAAAAATGAACAACAAACCCTCAAAAATTTGCTGGCTTGTCTTCTTTTTTTCCTTTGCTCCTCTCATTTTCTGCTTTTGCTTTTTGTTTAGCTCTGTAAGAATTGGAGAATATAATTTTCCTCATTACTTTTGTCAAATAGGCTCAGTTGTGTACAATTGTAGTAGGTGTTTCTTCTGCAAAAACTCTTTTCCAGTTTTTCTGCATGCCTTTATGTAAATACACCACCATTTCTTCTGCCTAGATTAACACCCACAGAAGAGATAAAGGTTTTTATTAAGTTTTTGCACACATCTGCTACCTCAAACAATTACCATATAATAACAAATGTTGCTAACTTTTAATAGTTATTTATGTATGTTTGAAAGCTGAGAGTTAGTCCTCAAGATTTGTGTTATAGAAGCAGTAACACAACTGATCTCTCACCAACTTCCAGAAAATACAGTTTCCAAATCTGTTGGCACCTAATCAGTCCCAAAAGTGACAGCTGAAAGTTGTACTAACTTCAGACTTGGAAACAGTGTGATGGATCACTTGAATTCGAGTTTAAATAATCCTGTAATTCAGGACCCTGGAATCTCACTTCAGCTGTTGTTTGGACTCTGCCATGATGTTGTAGTCATTACTTTTATATTTTTTTTTGTGCTATGGAAGAGAGAACTTCCACTGATGTGTATGTGCTTCATCATGTGCAGCATGCAATTCAACTTGTACAAATTGGACCTCAGAGTAATATTCCTAAACAGGATATGATTGAGGTGTCTCTTCTGAATAATTCAGATGGGCAAAGCATGGAAACCATGTAATAACTTTCTTACTAGACTTCTTCTGTCTCAATGAATATGCTGGAGCTTTTATTCTTCCTTTCCTCTTCCCTTGTTCCGTAATGTTTCTTTCTAATATCACGCTTGGTATTATAGCCCTAGTTCTGTATTGTAGAAATCACTAGGAATATTTTAGCTGCCTTTGAGATTTGAGTGAAGACCTTGGGGCCTTATTTCTAATTCTAGACTTCAAGAAGGATGAACTAATTATTGACACTAGTAATTCATTTCTGAATTGTATGATCTGTGTCAAATCTTTCATTGGAAGCAAGCTATGCAATGTGTTGCATTATGTAGCTGTAATTAAGTATTTTCTCATTTTATATTAGGAAAATAGTAATAAAAGGTTAAAATTTGGGGTAACAGATACCTTAGGATGAAAATTATTTAATTGTGCTGAATTTTTATTTTTTTTTTAAACAGGTTGGAAAAGCTCCAAAAGACAGGTTATGCAGACGGGCAAGTAATACCACCTTTGTCTAAATGAAAAAAAATAAAAATGCCTTAATTTTAGTACTAATTCGTGATTTTGAAAGTTTGAGGAAAAATTCAAAATGCAGTCCTAGAGAAAATCTTATGAATCTTAAGAAATGTGAACTAATCTTTACCTGACAAAGCAAATTAGAACAGTAGTATAAGTTTGAATACTAGACAAGGTAGACTCGAGACTGTAACTTGACAAATTACTGTTATTTTTCATGCGTAATTTCATTAGTTATAAATTTTTGGAAGACAACTGATATGTGTAGAAAATTAGATTTACTAGATGTGATTACTTGAGGAATTCACTCTTCTTTTGAGATACAGTATCGTAAATGGCTACATTTAGCTTTATTCCTACTTTTTCCCCTTTTATTTCTAATTCTTTGTTGTACTTCAGTGAATATTTGTTTACCTTTTAAATATATTAGGTTAATAAATTGAGCTTGACAATGTGTTTTATGTCAACAGTTGTCTTCTCAAACACGTAGGCCTAATAAAAGCCTGTTTCAATTCCAACTGAAACAACTTAAATCCTACTGTTTGTTAACAGGATGTAGGTATGGGTGACACAGCAATGACAGCTTTTCTTGGCTGCTGTTCAGATCTTCTGCAAACATTGCTAGAGGTAAATTTGTAATTTTTCAGTAGAAAGTAAGGAACTAATTCATTCAAATTTAATTTTAAAGAATATGGTTATGCTAATTTCTGTACCATTCAGTTCAGATAAATATTAATGAACTTCTAGACAATATGAAATTTTCTTTTTCGTTTCACTGCAGAGAGCTTGTGATTAAAGCTGTCTTTTCCATAGAAGGCCAATATAGGTGACATTTTGTGCATGACTGCTTTTCTCTGTTCCTCTGGCAGGCTGACGTTAGCAGTGACGAAATGCAGGCTCCTGTCTTAGATATGGAAGACGCGTGGGTGTCGGTAGAAGGACCAGTATCGATAGTAGAACTCGCCCTTGAGCAGAAACGCATCCACTACCCGCTTGTTGAACACCAGTTTGTGTTATGTACTATCTTGTACGCCATCATGAGGTTTTCCCTGAAGAGTGTTAAGCCTCTTTCGCTGTTTGATAGCAAGGTACATCTTTTGAAAGCACACACCTTAATATCATAGAATCATAGAATCTTCATGGTTGGAAAGGACCTTTGAGGTCACAGAGTCCAACCATACACACACAAAAAACCGCCTACAATCTCTGCCACTAGAGCATGCCCTGAAGTGCCAAATCTACACGTTTCTTAAATACCTCTAGGGATGGTGACTCAACCACCTCCTTGGGCAGGCTGTTCCAGTGCCTGACCACTCTTTCAGTAAAGT